>JAVQIZ010158136.1:0-21729 GCA_036023535.2 Galaxias brevipinnis | reverse complement strand
CACTGGTGAGTTACCACAAGTAACTTGATGCCCATTAGCTATTTACATTGGTGTGTTACCTCTAGTAACCTGATGCCCATTAGCTATGTACACTGGTGCGTTACCTCCAGTAACCTGATAGTCCTAGGCTTTCCTTTTCTACAGTGGGTCTGGTATATAATACCTTGTGTTTTATTAGAATCTACCCAAAATGTCAGCATGAGTGGGCTGAGTAACCTGTGATGTGGTCTCCTACCTTCTCCAGCACCTTGCAGACATACTGACACCACAGGATAAGAAAGATGATGACCACCAGGAGGAGGATGATGGTGACCAGGCAGCCAATCAGAATAGGTGTATTCCCATCGTCGGTCTGATCACTGGCTGAGGGGTTGGGTGCTGAGTAGGTTGAGATAAGGGGATCAACAAGAAATCAGCTGCCTTCACATGTCACGCCTAATTGACTGTAACATGTGGCTAGATCAAACAGTGTACTTCTAACTAAGAAGGTGGTAATGGAAGAGAACAAACGTAGGTGTAAGGTGAAATACTATTCACAGGTGTTTGGTCGAGAGGCTGGGAGTGATCGGGGTTTACCGTTCTCTGGGGTTGTTGCCACGGTGCTTTCATGATTGGACAAGGAGGAAGTCACCACCGTTGTCATCTGAGTAGGGACTATTGTGTCCTCTGTGGGACAAATATCAAGAGGTTTCATATGTTATTGATACATGGTATTCGAATAAGAACGCAGTGGAATACGTAGCTGTCTGTTTCTATTAAGAAAACTACAGCCGTAGAAAGGTGTGTGTGTGTGTGTGCTCGTACCTGACTGGAAGGAGATTTCACTGAACATCATCCACACGTCGGCGAAGTGGAAGCGACAGCGGAGAGCCTTGGCAGTGCGGCGCTGCAGAGGGACGGTCACGTAGCGGGCACTGGGGTTACGGTCGTCCAGGACCGTGAGGAACTCCACCGGCTCCGCCTCCCAGCCCGCAATCAGGCGGGGCTTAAACCAGCAGGCTACCGAGGAGAAGATCTTCACTCTTTTGGAAAACATGTTGTTACTGTGGACCTGGGAACATCAAGAGAGAGGGAGGGGGTGTGAATTTTTGCACAAGCCTTTGGTTATTTTTTCTGTTCAGTCTGCACAAACTGTACAGCTCTTTAACTTTAAGAACATATATATTTAAACATATTGTTTTAATTTTAACTTTTAATATACCTTAGTCGTATATTGTATTCTTGAACTTGCTTTTTATAGTACTTGTTTAATTCTCTGCTATGTTCATTGTTATGCACCAGAACACCAAGTCAAAATCCTTGTATGTGTTAATATACTTGGCAAAAAAACTGATTCTGATTCTGAAAAGTAGGACAAAAAATACTTATACAGACAAATGAAATACAAAATGGTTAAAAAAAACTACTTTTTGGAGAAAAAAACAATGCATGTAAATAATAAATTTCAGTAATAAATTAATACCTGAAATAAACAGATGATTTAATACAGTGCATAGAATAATCTCTCTGGTTCACTATTCCTCTCCATCTATTCGCCTGCTCCCTTTATTTCCCTCCCTTCATTCTTTACCTTCATGGAGGTGAAGTTCCTCTGCCTGTCAAAGATAAACTCCATCTCCACGTATCCCGTGCCCAGGGTGTCGTTCCTCCAGCCCACATAGTCATAGCCAGGCCACACAAGGTACTGACGGGTTATCAGGAAGTCATCCTGCCCAATCACACCATCCGTCAGCTGCCCCAGCCCACCAGAGAGCTTCCTATTGGTAAAAGGAGGGAACAGGTACTATTTTATGTTTGTGTCATTTAACATGACTGAGTAGAGAACTGTTTTCCTCTAGGTTATTGCAGTAATTCATTTTGTAACTAATATTCATAATATAAAAATCCAAATAGCAATAATATTATCAAAAAAATATTATTATCTTTGGCTACTCCAATTTCTTCCTGTTGTACAGTGTCCTTGGCTTGAGTTACTGGAAGGGCGTTTATAAATCCCATGTGTTATTAAAAAAATAAGGGATTATATTAATAGGCTATATTAAGCAGCCCACTGTATTCTCCTGGCAATGGAGGCATGACAAGTTGCTAGCTTGACATTTCTGCTCGCTGCCTGAAGTGACCTATGGTTTCTATTTAATTCATACTGACCGCAAGAGGCAGTGCTGCTTAACACTGGATATTATCATTCTCGCGCTCACGTGGATGAGTAATTATTACACAAAGTCACATGTGACCTGCGATGACGTTGGCAATACACACCCTTTATAAACCCCATCAACCAGAAATCTACTCCTTTTATCGGCTTGCAGATGGTCATTATTACCAGTCTCGGACAGCTATCATACATTGACTGTACACTAGTGAAAGCGAAATTCGCTGTTAGCCTTGTAACCTGATCTGGTTTTGAGCCACAAATTCAAAACTCTAGGGCTTGTGATTGCTCTTTTCTGTCCCCGATAAGGGACTTGACTTAACAGCTCTGCCCATAAGTTCCGAAAGGACCAAAGTATTGACCTAGCTGAAGCTTAATTACTAGCTTCATTAAGTTAGGCTTATTAGCATAGTTAGCTAAGCCTCGTGTAGTGACTGGCTTCATTACGTTAGGCTGATTAGCATCGTCAGCTAAGTCTCGTGTAGTGACTGGCTACATTACATAAAGCTGATTAGCATAGTCAGCTAAGCCTCAAGTACAGACTGGCTTCGGTCACTGGGGTTGCTGACTAGTTGTGTGCATTCACACGCTGTAACAAGCCTACTTTATATTCAGCTAACTTTCCTAAAATTTCAGCTACTTGGAGTGCTCCCGCTCAAGCAGTAGCTGCAGTAGTTTTTTATTTTGATTGTGCTGATAAGGTGTTTTCGCTTTGCACATCAGCTGCCAGGTTATTTTTTACCTAAATTACTTGTTTTCACTACTGATCGTACCCGCCCAGTGCTTCCATTCAATAATAGCTAGAGTGTTTCCGCTTTTTGCTGCATGACATTTATTTCTGTGGTTGGGAGCTCCTGCTTCTCCCACAAAGCTAATCTGTTAGCTATCAGCTTTTCAGCATGCTTGTCTCCTCTTCAGGCCGCGGATGGAAACGATCTTTGTCCATCATGCCTAGGCTTGGAACACCTCATGGGCCCCTCAGCCCTCTACATTTGCTGTTCCCTCTTCGAAGGACTATATTGCAGGGCTGATCCCAAATCCCTTTCTCATCCCACCAATGATGGTAGGACACTAGCCTCCATGCAGGGCGCTGACATCTACGGTTTGGAACGCATGCCTACTGTAGAGCCTCCCATTGCTTCTCTGGTGGTCTCACCAGATGAAGCCCTGAGACCTAATGTGCGCTGCTCTAGACCTCAATGTCGCATTACTGATGATTTATCACTAAAGCTTATTACACAGCTGCCCGCATGGGACGCATTGGGAACTCCCTCTCACCTCATGCCGGCCTTAGGAGACCTTACAGTTTTCTGTCACAGAGTCCTCTGTCGTGAGCCTTAGCGAAGCCTCCCTACAGGTTTTCTCTTATATGTCAAGGGAGCTTGGCAGGCTCATGTCGACTCTGACACTGACTCGCCGCCAGGTTTGGCTGGCTCAGTCACCTTTATCAGAGGTCTGTGGGAGAACTCTCCGGACTCTTCCTGTGGTTCCTGGCCAACTGTTTGGGTCTGCAGCACAGCAGGCTCTTGAACGCACTGTTCAAGCAAACCAAGCTAGGCAACAGTTTGCTGGCTTTAACAGGCCTACCCCCTTTGCCAGAGGTAGGGTTTGGAGCAGCAGTCCAACCGCACCTACCCTGCTCAACGTCGAGCAGACACCGCCACCCCCCCAAAACCTTTAAAGGCACAGGTGATAAGACCTGACGTGATATCACTTGGTGAAATATGCGCGGCAGCCTCTTGGACATCGCCGTGCACTTTCTCCAGGTTCTACAGGGTCAACATTGATGCCTCCCAGGGTGTAGCAGCAGCTGTCTTACCAGCAACTTAATGGTGAGTGTCTGGTTCCTTATGGCCTTGTTATTAGTCATCCAGCGTTGAGATGTAAGTATGTCAGTAAGCATGAAATACGTAGAATGGGAGTTACGTTTATAACTACATTCTATGAATTCTGGATGACTGCCAGAGTTTTCTGTCACTCGGAATCTCTACGAGAAGATTCTGTAAAAGCAGATTTCTGGTTCACGTGGGCTTTATAAGGGGGGTGTATTGCCCACGTCATTCCATGACTTTGTTGTTATACATGTTAATACATGATTAATTGCCAAATCAGTTGCAGATATGCATGTTTCATTCATGCATTCATGCATTAAGGGACATTCAGTCGTTACGGAATAGCAGGAAAGGAACAATTGCTGGTGTGCCTCACTGCCTTGTGACAAAAGCTTTGGAGAACCACTGTGCTGGACTTGCTGGCTAGATAACAAGCCCATCCATCACCAACCTGTGGATGAGGCAGTGGCACTCTCACGTTCTGACTCATTTGCTGCTAAAGCAACAGGAGCAGGGATGTAGTGGGGGGGCAGGGGGGCTTCTCACAATATGCAGCGTATTGTAGATTTCATCGAGCTTCCTGATCAAACGGCTGAGACAACTGTTGATCATTTATTGAACTATTTGAAAGGACATGGCTTTGAAGACAACTACCTGCAAAAACACCTGATTGCCTTCACTAGCGATGGAGCCAGTGTGATGCTGGGTCAAAAAGCTGGGGTTTCCAAAAGACTATCAGAGCAATACCCAAATTTAATCAAGTGGCATTGTCTGAATCACAGACTTACCTGGCTGTGGGTGACGCTGTGTCCGAAGTGTGTGGGGTGAACTATTTCCAGTCCTTCATGGACAAACTTAAAAAAGGGGCTAAAAGAAAGATCTGGCACAAAAACCCTTGAGGCCGATATCGCTACAGTGGAAGGCAGGCTGGGATCTGTCTCACTGACAGACAATGCCAAGATTTGTAGCATTAATCGCCAGCAGCTTTTAACAAGTCTCATTACAGCTTGAAAAGTCGAATATTCACAATCACTTCACTCACTTCCCAACATCATGCACAAGCTCAGTCAGAATACACATTGCTACTGGAGCAGGCTTGACCTCTGGAGAGTGAAAACTGGCCAGTCCCTCGACCACCGGGATACGGGGAAAGTGCCATTAGTTCACTTTGCAAAATGTTCAACCTCCCCTGTGCCTCCACTGTCAATGTGTTTAGAGATTACATAGACTGCGGAGGGAAAACAGTACCGCCTATGAACTGTTCACAGCTGATTCCATGTAGCTTGGCAGAATGTCAGGGTGGCTTTAGCAACATGAATCTAATTGTTACTTCGTTACAATCCCGGATACTAATACAGCATGTATCTTCATTAATGTTTATCAAAGTGCATGCTCCTCCACTCAGACTATGGGATCCTGAACCAACACTTGGCTGAGAGCACACCGACCTGCAGAGAGTCCACAAACGCAACTGGCCCAGGAATAACATGTACAGCCAGACCCGCTTAGGCAGTTTTTATAGTTACTTATAGTTAAAGAAGTCTGAAAGCAAGATGCTGTATTTTGCTGTTCTCTTTCATGAATGTAATGCTGTGGTGCTAAAATGAAATGTGAAATGTTGTCTTAGGCTATAGAAAGTACAGTATAATAGTCAAATATAAACAATTCTTTTATGAGGCCTTAAGAAATGTGATTTTGTGGTGTTAAAAATAAATTAATTTGTTGCTAAAATATATAGTATAGCCTCATAGTATAATGTAAAACAATTATTTGATGAAACATTATGAGTGTGATATTGTGGTGCTAAAATTAAATGAATCTGTCTCATAAAAACTATAGAATAATAGTAAAATATAAGACAATCATTTTATGTGACTTTAATGTTTGTGTGGGGAATTATTATTCTTCATTGGGGGGGAAGGGGGGGGGTGGTTAGCTCGCTACTACCAGATTCTAAAACGATAAGCGCCGTTGCCAGGGTGCTCTCTCTTTCTCACTCTCTTTCTCGTGCTCAAACAAAATGCACACGTAAAGTAATGTAAAGTAGATCTGGGCCTTGAGGACTCATAACGTACCTGCGTTTTTGATCAACAATGCCATATTATATATGCGAGCTTTATGAATGCTTGGAATGAAAGATGAATAGATCATGGGAAATTCTTTTGGGGATTTAAATTTTTTTATTATGTTTTATCTTTTCTTAAGATTGTAATTTTATTGTAATAAATGTATAAAACATCCGTCCAGACGTCCAGACCAGGGGGTTCTAAAAAATTTTATTATGTTTTTCCAGCTCTGCCTGAACAAAGCTTGTAATACAATTTCAATAATACAGGAAAACGGTCCTACCATTTCTTAGCTGACATCAACTCAAACATCGAATCTCGTGAGGATTCAGCATTTCGGCAATTCGGCTAGACTACAGTACATTCAAATTGATCTGAAGAGTAGATAGAACGTATGTGTGTAGCCAGGAACCCTTTTCTTCTAAATTAAGTCTTGCAAATTAAGTGAAACTGTATTACGTTTCCAATTAGTTAATGACACACAAATGTTATTATAGTTTTCCCAGTGCGTTGTTGCTGAACTAAAGCAGCTGTAGGTAACTTGATGAGATGAGATGATTTTAGCCACCCCTACCATTTGCTTAGTGTAATCATTTTCCCTAACCGTCGCAAAGAAGACATGCAGAATGCTCGTGGTCACTGCATATCGCTAGCAACGACTATGGTCAACGACTATACTCCAAGTATGGGCATCTCTTCCTGATTTAGTGAAGCACGTCCTTGTGTCATAAGGCAATTCGTCACGGTTTTGTGGGCGATCCTGCATGGTCGCAGACAATGTTTGTGTTAAATATTGAGACTTCAAGAAGACTGATCTGAAGTGCAATTTTTTCATTCTCCCATTGATATTACAATGTGCTATCAGAAGAAATGTATTGACAATCCGTTAATATAAATATAATATATAATATAATATATGGCAGCACGGTGGCTCAGTGGTTAGCACTGGTGCCTCACAGCAAGAAGGTCCTGGGTTCAAAACCCACCTGACACAATGGCCTTTCTGTGTGGCGTTTGCATATTCTCCCCATGTTTGTGTGGGTTTCCTCTGGGTACTCCGGTTTCCACCCACCATCAAAAACATGCTCCATTCTCCTGCATGCCCGCTATTAAATTGTCTATAGGAACCGGAGCTCGCTTTGGACAACAAAAAGTTGACCCCCCCACCCCTGATAGTAGTCTTATAATTCGCACTCTGAGTGCAACCTGTGTAGCTGTGTGTGTGTGTGTGTGTGTGTGTGTGTGTGTGTACCTGCGTTCATGAGCCCCATCATAGATGGAGTCGTTGAGGCTGGCAATAGGATAGCCTGGAGGCATCATGAGCTGACCCTCTGGAGCACTATAGGATGTCAGGCCATCTAGAGCGGCATGGAGGGGAGAGCAGAGAGTTAGAGAAGCTCTGGAGACAGGGGATGGCAAGAAAGTGAGATGAGAGCCAGAGTGATAGATATAGAACAGCAGAAATGGAGAGAAGGAGAGACGTGAATGGAAAAGGATGAAAAAAGACATAAACAAAGTCACAAGAGATGGAATAGCACAGACAGCGAGTACAGAGGCGATGAGGAGATAAGAAAGTGAGGAGGCGACAGGGATTGGAAAGAGGAGAAGAGGAGGAGTTGAGAATACAGGGTTATTACTAACACTCCATTAATAATAACACTCCAAGAGACCATTTTGGTGTTTTACACCTGTGTTTGGTCAGCACACTATCATCTGTCTACCTATAGTCACAGACTACTATGCTATGCTACGCACACATAAGCACAAACTAAAACGAATCACATTTACTAATTTGACAAAGACAGAACCATAGAAACGCTAACATTGGCAGTCTACTCAAAAACATCTCGAGGCCAATGGACAAAAAGGCCAATATTTGTATACTCGTGTGCAGCACCACTGTGCATGCCTGTGTGTGTGTGTGTGTGTGTGTGTGTGTGTGTGTGTGTCTCACCCTCCCAGGGGCAGCCGTACAGCTCCACCCTCATGCAGACTGTGGTAGAGAGCTTGGTGACTGGGATGAGTCGGATGTAACGAGCGATGATTGGAGGGTGGAGGTCCTTGATGACCGAGGTATAGGCGTTGTTATTGGCTTCCATCACCTGAAAACAAACATGTGTCACAGGAGGGACTGGATGACCAGTTACCACACGCCAACCATAACAACGAGTTTAAGGGTGTAGGTTCAGAAGCATATTCCAGCTTTCATTGTTTTAGTCAAGCAAAGGACTGCACGTGACAAAAGTATTAACAGATAATAGGCAGGGAATTATCAGCTACTAAGTGGAAGAACTGATCTAAAATGTGTTAAGTATCAGTTTATAATGAATGAGAACGTAAAGTACTGTAGTTTTTGGTCATTGATCCTTGAGACCATGAATGCCTAGGGCCACGTCTCAAGACTGTATTGAAAACTTGGTGGTCGGATAGTAATCCTTTTCAAACTGAAGTAGTAAACTTGTAAACTTGTATAGCACTTTTTCAGCATGAGAATGATGTACGAGTTGACAGGGAATTTCCTCCCACCTAATCTACCCGGCAACTGTGCAGACGTGAACATGAACAGGGGGCTGAAAACACAATCTGACAATAGTGAGTGTTTATGTTATGTCCTTATGGAGTTGCTCTTGGCACAGTCACTTGACAGCACAGGTTCACAGGAAGTGACGTCACGGTCAGTTCCTAGGATATGATTCAATGACCAGAAATGAGGCTGAAAGCCTTTTGGTAACAACTTTCCCCCTGAATCCGCTTTTCATGCTCCTTTAGTTTCCCTTCATTCTTCTTTTATATCACTCCATCGCACATTATCTCTCTCTATATTTACATTATTTCTGCTGATTCCTATTGGTTTACTTATTCTCTCTCCCACACACACAATGTTCCTCTAAATGTTGCCTACTTTATCTCTCCTCACCATACATAAAGATTTGTCTCACAACTGCACGAGTTTAAATAATGCAGATGGTGTGGAAATTATTTGTGATCCTCTGTTCTAATGACGACCCTAAAAAAGTACACCCTTTCTTTAGATGGTTCTCTTTGTTCTAATGACGACTCTAAAAAAGTACACTCTTTCTTTAAATGGTTCCCTTCAATCTATCACCCCTCACCTTGTTCCCAAGTCGGTTCCTCCAGGACCTCCAGAGCAGCCCATCTTGGCTGTAGTTGAGCCGGTAGGCGCGGGCAAACTCATTCCCCGAGCTGCGAGCATAGCGTCCTTGGGTGCCCACCACTGTTAGAAAGGTCATCTTGCTAAGGTCAGCCTGCAGATACTGGCTGTCAGATGGTTCCAGCTGACCCTTCGGACACCAGGCACCGTCCCCCTCCTCACGGTTTAACCTGCAGAGGACGAGAACAGCCAGGCATCACTATTGTGGCAGTAGATATGTAACCTTAGCACATGGGGACAACATACCCTAAGTCCTCCCCTAAAGTTTCCTAAAGAGCATGACAGGTCATACCTCCTTCCTCAGGGAGGTAAGGCCTTGTAAGAGACTGACAAAGAGAGATCTGAGAGTATAGCCTTTTTTCTCTCAAAACAGAGTGTTGATGAACTAGAAATGTATTGGTGCAACCAACAAAGTAATTCTACATGTACTGACCTGGCATATTGGGGACCAGTGGTCTTGTACCATTGGCTGGAAGCTGTAATGTCATCATCTTTGATACGGCCATCCTCCATGCCCAGAGCATAGCGACAATGTGCTGAAGACATAGAAACGGTCAAACTGAGGCCATGAAAACACAGCAATGGGATTTCTACAAGCAAGTGGATGACCTGAGGAATTGACCATCTACACGAGCACCACAGGATAGAACAGAGGGTTTTTAGACTAACGGTATGAGCAGTCTTATGAGTGCCGGAGAATAACAACTGATCTAGGGAATTAGGCTTAAAAGTGCTTGTGGATCTATGCAAGTATCCCTGGGTCACAAGGTAATAATAAAATGTGTAACCTGGTCTGTGTTTCACAGTGGGAGGAAGTTGTACCTGGGTCTATCTGGCCATCGGCTGTGGCTGGGAAGATCAGCAGTAGGATAAGGAGCATGATGGTCCACAGGTCACTGGAGGACACACACAGCCTACATCTCTGGAGAGAGAGAGAGAGAGAGAGAGAGTAGAATAGAGAACTGAAATACAACAGAGAGAACTTCTACTGCTTTTCTTCACACATTTTCTAAACATTTTTTTTTAAACTTACAATAGACCAAAGCTCATTAATTTATGTTAATATAACATCAGTAATGCTCATGACATTACATTTCATTAAAATACATGTTCAGTTCAACGCTTTAGACAGAGAAAGCATAAAAGTGTCAATTGAAGGAAGCTAATACATGCAGTACTATCCTCTTGAAGGAGAATACAAGTGTAATATTTTAACCTACCTCACCCAACAGACAACATGATGTCAAACACCAAACGTTGCAATGGCTAACAGCATTACAGCAGCAATTATAACATAAGACTACTTTTCAATAAGGACATTATGCCAGCTCTCCTATCATTGCAGCCAAATTGACAACAGCCCCATCTATTACCCATAGTGCTCGAGCCTCACTTTTACATTACATGTCACATTGGTACCAGTAAGGAAATGTATTCATGCCAATGTTTATTTACGTGCTTCATCAATTTTCAATTAAAATGTGTTAGCGGTGTGTCTCTTTAAGGAGCCATGTCTTTACCAATGAGAGAGACAACACTGACTACACACGGGAATATTTCTAGTGAGTCACCATTCAAAACAAGCCCATGGGGATTATTTAGTTGAGGTGAGATATTATTTTATTATTTTCAGGATGTCAGACCATGAAACCAACACCTTTGAAACTGAAGGGATTCTTGTGGTATTCCTACTATTTGTATGATAGGACCATATTTAAGAAGATATTGGACACCTGAATATTGGTACAGTACAGTCTACTAGACCTCCACCTACATGGTTGTCTGTCCACTTAGCATTCCACAGAAGAGTATATTCAGTTCCAGAGTATGAAATTTCATAGGTATTTTTTCTCATTTCAAATGTATCTTTTACAAATTCCAAGTACAGTTCCAATATTGTATGCATGGCATACAATAAAAATCACTTTTTGCGATTTAGTAAATGATGGTTAAATGATGAGTATTCTGATCTTCCCATCTACTCCTTCTTTTCTCCATCTGTCTCTCCTCTCTGCTTTGCCAAAGCTGGTGTGCCTTACAGCTCTCAGGGGAGAGTTCCTCTGATTGTACGGCTGAAGGCCTGACTGAAGCCTGGGGTATTGCCAGGGAGCTGTGCCTGAGACACAGCACTGCTCATGGGTTTGCGACAGTATCACACTGGACCCTCTCTGGTGCCTACATGGGTAGATTCTGTACCAAGATCAGAAGAAACATTCAGATAAATAGTTTGCAAGACAGAGGAATCTTACCCTAACATGTTTATAGCCACATAACTATTGTGATTAACTATTCAATGTGACAGAGTAAACACAGCAACACAACAACACAATAAAGGACATGGAATGTTTCCCGTTCTTTCTTCTCAGTAAGTGGATGTTTATTACAACAATGAGACAAGGAGACATCACAAACGATTGGATATTTAAAAATGGCAAGTGAGTTTGCATTGAGTCCAAGAAGTGACAATTCTATTGACCAGTCTGCAGTGTTTCTAGCTCCAGCTTCAAGTCCCGTGTCAGTATGCTAGGAACCTCAACAGTGGGGTTGTGAGAAACTGGACAGAATGGAACATAATTTTTTGTACCATCCACAACCATCCCCAAAGGAAACGCAAAAATAACCGTTCCTTTGCCCTAAGATGAAACCGATTATATCTAGTTTTTTGACATCCTTCCTTTTTAGCTATAACCACTGGCTACTTCTTTCTGCTCTACCTGACTCTACCTCCTCTTACCACTTTTATGGTGTGGTGCCCTTTTTTGCCTTTTTTGCCGCAGTTTCATTAAGTAGATGGTAGTTCATATTGCCAGTGCCACTGCCCTGACCTTTGTGATGGCCTATATATCTTCCCTCCCTGAACTCCCTCCCGGACGAAGCCGATGAGGTTTGTGTCACCCTCTGCTCCCATAGGCAGGGCATTAACTATTGACCTATGCTCTATTGCTGCCTCCATGCACTGTAGTACCTGATTATGGTGCCAGGTATAGGCCATTCCCATAGCTCCTCTTTCAGAGCGGACCAGTTTCCAAAACCTGGGCACAGCAGCAGACTGACGCAGACTATTACGCAACACTTGAGAAACTCCTGCTCACAAACACACACACACACACACACACACACACACGTCTGCTTAATCCCTATTTTCCATCCAATTTATACTGCTCGTCATCTGTTTATGATGTCTGTCAAAAAGATGGCCTCGCTCCCCAAATATCTAACTTCCTCTATTCAGTCTTCTTCCTGTCTCTCTCTTTCACGAACACACACACACAAACACACACTTTATTCTTCCAGTTGCCTCAGTCTCAGCCATCGTAAAATCCTATGAAGTGTTGAGAAAAACGTTCAAGAACGAGTGGAGTGAAAGAAATGCCTTAGATGTGAGCGACACATGGGGATAAAGAGATAGAGAGAGATAGTAAGAGAAGCAGAAAGAGAGAGAGACACTGGAGAGGCTAAGACAGATAGCGAGGCTAAGAGAAGCGGGAGAGAGACGGAGAGAGAGAAGGAAACAGAGAACTCCAGCTGCTTTGTGTAATGCTTGGCTCATGCTGAGGCCTGCAGCTCTGCTGTGCTCTCCACAGATTCCTGCTTTGTTGCTCATCTTTCTAGGGGCCAGTCACATGACAGGCCTGGGAGTAGGAGGCACAGGGCCTCAATCACCTCTCTCGCTCTCTCTCTATTTATTTTTTTCTTTCTTTTCTTTTTTTCACATTTTTCTTTCTTTTCTTTTTTTCACTTCCTTTCTTTCTCTTTCTCTCTGCACCCTTTCTATGCTTCTCTCCTCCTTCCACTTCCCTCCCTTTGTTTTTATCTGCCTTTTTCCCATTATATATTTATATATATATACACACAGTACATCTCTGCACTATGCACTGGCTCTGAGAAGATGTGAGGGAATTTGTTGGTTGCATCCCTTCAATCGCATTCTTTACCCTTACTCTTCATCCTTCATCACCAGACCAAACAACAGCAAAAATCCTCAGCATTCCAAACATTCAACGCAACCCAGTCCCCTTCACAAACATACACGCACAGGAACCAGCATGCCCATAGTTTTGAAGGTGAATGAAACAGAAGTACACTGGAAGCAAGATTAGGAACAATAGCCCGGGTTAGAGCTAATAGCAGAACGCAGTACACGGCATGGCAACAGAGGCCCAGCTAAAAGAAACCAGCTAATGCTAATGTGATGTTTAAAATGCTAAGCTAACTGGCTAGCTAACTGGCTGACTCCATCAACAGGGATAGCCAGCTGATTATGCAACTTGATAAACAATGTAGGACACTTAGTGCTCCATGGGTGCCTGCCCAGACCTTAACACACATAATCACACACAGTAACACATATTCACACAAACACAATAGCATAAGCGTGCATGGACATACAACACATGCACATGCATAACACACACATCAAGTGAATTAACACACTATCTGTAAACTAACAAAGACCACACAGTAAGACGAGTTTCCTCTGAATTGCATGCCTAATGTACACAAATACTTTTACACATATGTGATAACATAACTTATATCCAGCAGATACTCAAGAGTTGAAAAAGCCAGTAACACAATTGTTATCGGTGCAAATCAAAATGTTAAGGTCATATTAGTTTGATTCCTACTTCGCCCCCCTAAAAAAGATTTTGCATTGTCGAGTATCTAACTTACAAAATCAACTTGTCAGTGATTGATTCTAGATACGTGTACAGGAAGACTATATAGGGGTAACTGTGCCAACTGCACTAAAGTAAGTGAAAGGACTGTAAAGCTCAGTACTAAGCATAATTGAAATAACCATGAGTGGTTTACAATTTAATATCTCACCTCAACTAAATAACCAAGCCAAACCATCCAGTTACATAATATCAAACATGTTATGATGTTTTGCAAATATAACAAAACACTGTGTGAATGCCCACGTTCCCAGTCCTGTCCTAATCAATATCTACAGGTTCTGATTGCTTATGACTGGTAGCAGTGGAATGTATGATTGCAGTCTAGGCAGCACATCTTTGTAGCGACACACACACACGCGCACACACACACACACACACACACACACACACACACACACACACACACACACACACACACACACACACACACACACGCACACACACACACACAGGAGACATAAGGTATGTGAATGTGAACTACACCCACGTGTCTTACCTAAACTTGAGGTATGTCTTTACCTGCAGAATCATGTTCAATTCATATTGTAGCAGAATCATATTGAATTCATATTGTAGCAACCAAATGCATAGCACTAGTATTAACCATAATTAAAACAATGCGTGGAATTAAATTTAATTTACTTTTGTAGGAGTTAATTGTCTTTGTACGAAAACTGCTCAAACAAATGCATTTAACTTAACTTGAACTTGTTTTGATAACACAAAAGCACAAAATTGTTGACCTAATATCTCCCTTAAAATACAGAAGTTATGACTTCCTACGATATTCATTCACCTCAGCTAATCAGACCCCGGTCATTTAGTTCAGTTTCAGAAACTGAGATTCAGACTGCTGAGTGTTGTTGACCTTTCCAAAACCCTTGCTGCATTTAAAGGACCAGGTTCAAGCCTCTACTATTTACATGCCTAAACCTTTAGGGATCAGCTTACACCCAGAGCTAAAACATTGTCATATTTGCATAGAGAGGGCAAAAATGGAGACAGCTGCATAAGTTCACATTGAAAAACGTTGGGTTCAAAAAGCAATAATATTGGGTGGTGGTAGTTTTTGATGACGTGACAGGCACCAGACTAGAATGACAGTAACTAATAAGGCTTTGGTACACGTGCAACGTTTTAATGGTTGAGTGTCAGGGTAGCTCAGGTTTGTATGGCAGCAAGTATGTGAGATATGCCAAGTGTAATCTCTGAGACCACTTGGCACAGATACGTGCATTGGTCACAACAGACTATTAGAATATAAAAACGACTGCATCCTCAAGAGGCCTATTTGCTTTCACGACTTACTTTTGTCTTGTTTTCTTTCTTTCATACTTACTAATTAAATGTTTTTGTAATATTCTAAACTTGTAAACAATACAATAAAAAGCTCTTGCATAGACAAATCAGAAATAGGCTTTCAATATGATAACATATTCTTCTTCATCGATTTCCAATGACGCATGATTTCTTTTTATTTAACCTCCCCTCCCCAACCTCCCTTAGCGCTCACATCGATGACAAATGACAATTTGATATTTTTCAAGTGTAGTAGGGCCTACATCTCAAATTGCTGTCATCAATATCATAATCGATAGAAAGATTCCACAAGTCCCAAAACTTTATTTGTTCAGTCCACGCTCAAGCGTAAAAGCTGCCTGCTTGAAAGTGGTCGCGCAACAAAGAGGCCAACACAAACAACGATGGGGTAACTTTCTGTTCCACAAAACTGAATCCCATTTTCTAAACAGTGACAACATGTTCTATTTACCTGATCTGCGTCCTTGACAATATCCCAACAATTATTTGTAGCCGATCGGGTTTTCTCCGGACACACTGCGCGGTTATAAAATCCGCGTCATTGTTGCCAAAATACATATATCTCGGTGTATTGCAATGCTTTGGAAGATCTGCAGTCAAGAAAAAAAGGTTCGATGTCGTTTTTACATCACATCCCGCTTCCGGCCTGAAGAGGGGGGCGAGAAGGAGGTGGAGGGGTGCAAGAAGTAGGAGGAGAGCAAATAGGAGGGGAAGGGCATGCTGGACATCCATGGGCTCCGGTTTGACTTGCTACGTAGCCCAAAAAAATCACACAAACCTAGTCAAACAACGGAATGTATTGTAATATATTGGACAGAGACACATGATAACAGCCTAATTCAGCCCTTTATAAAGTTTTATGGTTCACCTGAGTTTACATGGTCATCCATGATTTCTCATTTCCTTTGGGTATAAATGTGACATGGCTCACTGGTTAAATTCCCTAAATACCACTCTCCATCAACATGATAAGAGTACAAAATAAGAAATGAAATGTTGGCCAGTTGTTTCACTTTTTAAGTTTTGTCCATAAAACAAATGGTAGACTACTGAACATACTTATCTCTGTATTAGGGCTATGATTAGACAAATGTGGGAAACAACTTCACTTTTGATGAAGTTGACAGCCAGAGGGCCCATGCCTCCCAACACAAGAGCTTAACTTGAAATGCATAACATTTACAAAATACCATGTTTGGAGAGTTGGAAAAGTATTTTGCGTTGCAACCTCAGCATCAAAAACTGCAATTAGACATGCAAACAATGTCCACGGCTTGCCAGAAATATTCTCTACTGTCATTAGGTAAAAGTTAAAGGACAGTGAGTTTGGTATCACCAACTTTGAGTGCGACCAGGTTGGTCAGATTAAACAATATGGTCAGATTAAATAAAAAACATATTTTGGATATAAATATTGTGCTGAGTTTGATGTAAAAAGAGGGTTGAAAATTAAGAAAATAACCTAAAACTCACTTTAAGTGTGGGGCTGTTGTACCTTTAAAGGTCCAGAAATCTTGACTCAATACATTAAATCATGGACTTTTTAGGGACCCTAAATAGCCCATTATATCTTGATTCATCGAATTTCTTTGGAACTCTTGCATGGTCATCCATGATTTCTTGTTTCCTTAGTGAGATGACTCACTGGCAAAATTCCCTAAAGATTTTAAACATTTAACATTAAACATTTCAACATACACAGGATAGGATATAGGTTATAATCCATTATGCCATACTCCAATATCAGCACTTCAAAGGCCAATATTTTAGAATGGACTTGGGGAGAGAGCAGATATGTCATTGGGGTTTTCAAGTGGGAACCCTCCATCCTGGAGGTTTTGTTAATTTGAGCACGACACCTCCAGAAGGCTTAAGCAATGACGTTTCAGAGCCACCCCCCTCTATATCCACTCTCTGCACGGCCAGATACTAAAAAAAGTAGTTCTTTAAGCTGAGAGATATCTCTATACCTATCCCTATTACCTATTACTGCAGGTGCTTTCTGACAACTCTGAAGGAAAAAGAAGATTCTCTTTCCCTACTCTGTTCTTGCAGGCTTGGTATATAAAGCTCTGCATGAAAGTCCTACTTGTTATACCTTTGTCCTGAGATTAAACCACTTTTTAAGGTTTTTCAACATGATGTTCTTTACTTTTGTGCCCATATAGGACCCTTCCTTTTCAGCCACAGCCACTGACTACTTCTTTCTGCTAAATCTGACACAGCTTTTATGGTCTGGCGCAATCCTTTGCCACAGATCCCTAACTCCGTCAGTAGTTTGGTTGTTGATTTTGTCACAAATCCACGGCATCCAACTTCCACAGGACACACCTTTGTTCTCCAACCTGTTCTACCTCAGCTGCTAATTCGTTATAGCAGAGTTTCTTGCTTTCGTATGTCTCATCTATTGCCTCTTCCCACGGGACTGTTAACTCTAAAATAAACAATTGGTTGTGTGTTGAACAAGAGTAATAAGTCTGGTCTTAAATTGGTTGTTGCAATCTCTGATGGGACTCTCAATTGTTGGCCGACATCAGCAAGCAGTTTCCAATCACATGCTCACCTCAGTTGCCCTGAGTTTTGTTCTGGCATATAACTCTTCCTTCCTGGAACTCCCTCCCTGACAAAGTGAATGTGGTGCATGTCGCCCTTTGCTCCAATTGGCAGGGCATTAATGGTTTACGTTGTTCCAAAGGGGTTTATTTTGACCATCTCTGTTTACTTGTGCCAATAATCCATCAACATGGTAAGAGTAGAATATACAAATTACATGAGACAGCAGTTGTTTCACTTTTCAAGTCAGGTTTTATCTGTGAAACAATTGGCAGACTACTGAAAATACTTGTCTCTACTATTGGGGCAATGATAAGAAAAAGTGGGAACCAGTGAACTGACAGAAACCGGTTTCAACTGAGAGACATGGAAGGTAGGATGAATTCTCATGGAGGTAGGTAATGTGAGTCTAACGACTGAGGGATTAATGCTGGAGTCTATCTCAAAGGGGCCAATGTTTTGGGGTGTATGTTTTCTGGACTCGTCTTGTACAGGGTTATCTCTGAAAGAAAGCCTAATTCTCTGACCTGGCTGGAATGTAGGTACTGGACTCTGGTGATGGTCAGTAATGTGCTTCAACAGAGCTAAGCACAGAATAGCGAGTATCCTTCCATACCTTGCAACAGCGGCAAAGGAGGCCCTGGACCCCAAGGAATGGTGGACAAATTCAGTCCAGGGAAGATCATCACTCCAGGAGGAGGGGTTCCAGGCTATGACACAGCGAAGCGCAGCTCCCATGGGGTTGGTTGGCTCGCTCCCTCTCTCCATCGGTCTGGGATTGGTAACCTGATGAGACATTCACAAGTGCTCCAAGAGCCAGACAGAATGCCTTCATACCTGGGATATGCATTGTGGCCCACGGCTGAAGACATCGGTTGGGATCTATGGAGTCGAACAACGTTGTGGACCAGGAGGTCAGCGGTCTCCAAAGCTGTGGAGAGTTTGGATAGAGCCACAAAATGTGGTTGGCTGCAGAGCTTTGAGAGAGGACAGCTCCAACTCTAGTGTCCGATGCATCAACCTCCACAACAAATTGCTTCGAGGAGTCAGGACGAACCAAGACAGCGCCTGAGGTGAATTGCCTCTTCAGCTCTGTGAAGGCAGTGTCAGCTTCGGGGGTTCAGGTTAAGGGAGAGGCCATGGAGGTGAGCTTGGTGAGTGGAGCTCCTGCTACACTGCTGAAGTCCCTGATGAATCACCGGTAAATGTTTGCAAAGCCCAGGAAACATCGGTGCTGCTTGAGGCTGGTGTGTTTGGGTCACTCTGTCACTCCCTGGATCTTCTTCAGGTCAGTATTTACCTGCCCACTCTCTACTATGTATCCTAGAAACACCACCAAGTTGACATGGAATTCACATTTATCCGCTTGACGAACAGGTTGTTCTCCAAAGGTGAAGATAGAATATCAGCAAGATCGATGAAAACCGACAGTTCAGAAAATCATGAAGGACATCGTTGACAAGGGCCTAGACGACAAACTGTTGGTGAATCTGTATTGCATGACTAAAGACTCAAAGGGACCAAGAGCAGTATTGAAGGCAGTTTTCCAATCATTTATATCTTTGATTCGGACCAGGTGGTAGGTGTCACTGAGCTAGAGTTTGAAAAAGATGGTGGCACCCCAGAGAAATTCAAACACTGAGTTATTCAGAGGAAGAGGACATTTATGTTTAATCGTTATATCACAACGGCAGTCAGCTCAAGGATGTAGGGAATCTGCTTTGTTGGGAAGAAAGAAAGAACCCTGCAGATCCCTGTAGCTAGGGAGTCAAGTAGGACGATAGGTCTCCATGGCTCCCCCCTCAGGGCGTGACATGTTGAACAGACAGCTGGAAGGCCAGGGGGCTCCTGGGAGCAGGTCGATGTGGGGGCAAAGAGAGAGCTGTCTGCTTTCTAAAAAATGATCTCAGGTCAGGGTACACAGAGGGAATCGATGACAGGTTTTGGGGTTCAGTGTCCAGAAAGAGTGACCTCTAATGGGGCTATGGCAGATCTCAGGCAGGAATGGCAGAACAAACTTTGAATGACAGAATTTTATTGGTGGACCAATCAATGTGTGAATTATTTACTTTTAACCAGGATTGACCAAGGACCAGGACCCATTAAGGGAAGAGATGACATGGAATTGGACGGACCCACAATGGTTGCAGAATAGGATGAATTGAAAGGGTTCAGTAACGCGAGTTAGTCGAGCTTGGAGTTTTCCATTGAGGGCGTGGGCATCCAAGGTAATATCGAGTGGTTGGATGGATATGCTGGCATGGAAAACGAGGTTGACGTTGAGAAAGTTGTCATCCGCTCCTCAATCCACACAGAGAGGCACACAGAGACAGACAGGAGAAAACAGGAGCCATGTAGACCCAACATGGTGCACGGTCAGGCCCTGGTCACCTAGAGGACTTTAATGCAACGTTTAATGTTTGAAATCCTGTCAGGGGGGAGGAAATGTTATGTCTGCACACCAGGTGAGGAGTGATTCATCATCATTTATAGCCTTCTTCTGTTATGCAATGATTAATGAAAATTGTCTCTTGTTTTAGTTAGAGATAGGATTGTTGGCTTTGTTTTGGATGCCATTCAGCACAAAGTAATGTTACACATTCTCATGGAGTATTGTTATTCCTACACGACAGGTGTCTTGTTTCTGTTCGAAACGATGCCGTTTTCCAACCATGTAAATCTGACCTCAGGGAGCTTAAGCAAAACAGAAGGCATGTGTCATGTGTCACTGCCGTTAATTAAATTTCTCTGATTACCTTCCGTTTTTAGTTTTCTTTGTTGCACACAGTTATCTGTAAAGGCAGAAGTTGTTACGTCTATGCCATCGTGAAGACATTAGCAAAATAGCTTTCCCAAGTAATGCCAGTGCCCGCAAGTAAGAAATCTTAAATGCAACAGTCTGCTGATGAGCAAAGACTGATTGACAGGCAGGTAGGAATGCTTTGTATTATTAAAGTAGGCACTTGTACCTTACAAGTCCACAGAGGACCTGTTGAAGTAGCGAGTGCATTAGTTATACAGTGCAACATAACCTTTGAAGACTCAGTGTGGCTAATTTATTTGTTACGGAAATGTTTAGAAGCTATGTGGTGTGTTTTTGACTCTGTGCTAATGGAATAGCTTTCCACTTAAACTGTAAGAATGTAGCTAACTGAAAAAAAGAGGATTACTCTAAAACAGGTGAAAAGAATTGAGACTATTGTGGATATCAGTGGGAGACACATTAAAAAGGTAAAGCATCAATAATCTTTGTGTGTAAAATGGAAGGTGCAATATTTTTGAACAGCAGCAGAGGGTAGCAGAGTTCCACTGTCTAATTGACCTGAGCCAACCTTGTTGTATGTTTTAGTCTTGTAGGTTTGATTCAGTTTAATTACTGTACAGCTCTAAATAGCTCTCCGACCATCAGACGATCCGTACTAAGGCCAAGGGGCCTACCATGTGTCCAGGCCAATGAATCACATTCGTTGGCTTCCATCACTTGTATTGTGAGATTATTTTACACGCCTCACCGCATGACTACACTCAGAAACAAAGCTGCCATGGAACTCTGAGAAACATAGGTCAACGCTGTGTATCACAACATTCCACACCATGAAGAAATTATTGTGGGAAATGACCAACGGTCCAAAGAAACATTGTATAGCTTCGAAAGCTTTCTAATGACAAATCTTGAATCAGTCTAAAAAGTGAATTGTTTACTTGGTAGACCTTAACATAACTTTAATCATGCTATTGTAGCTTAAGCTGAAATCAAAGAGGAAATGATAAACTCCCTTTGCTGTAGACGGATGTTGGTAAAACCCCAATATTACTCAAAGCCCAGAGGTTTCTTCACAGCTATGACAAGTCTACAACATAGAGAGTGGGGGGGGGGGGGGGGGGTTTCGCCATGGGAACTAGTCAAATGAAAAAAGAACAAAGGTGGTGTTACATAGGGAGCCCAAGGGCG
>JAVQIZ010158132.1:0-13790 GCA_036023535.2 Galaxias brevipinnis | reverse complement strand
TGGTCTTGAAGGGGGGGGGGGTAGATTTTCCTTTTTTTCTTTCCTTGATGGCCAGTGGATGAGGCACTGAAGTTCCCTTGCCATAACCTCTAAGCACTCATGAAACACGAGTTAGTCCCACAACTAACTTTAAACCGTAATGATAGGTCTTTATGTGCTAAACCTAGGCGCAGCTTCATAAACACAATAAGGAATTGATCTTGCAGGGTGAGAACTGAACAAGAGGCATCCCATGCTGTGATCAGGTAAGTGAGGAGGGTGAAAAACACAGAGGAAGAAGGAAGACCAGTGTAAAGGTGTGTGTGATGGTTGTTATTTAAAATAAAGTGGGATGGACTGGAGGAAAAATATCATGTAGAAGGACAGGGGGACGAAGTTAATTTCAGAGAGGGGTGTGTAAAAGTTGACAAATTAAGATATTTTACCCTGTTCGCCTGGCAATTACTGCCACAGCCTCCAAAGCCATGACACATAATTTGAGTAAAGGTCCTGGAATGCAGCAATGTTTAGAACTTGTTATAAGCCCGAACAGGGACAACATCAGGCCTGCTACAAAAAAGGTATTCTCAGATCCAGCCAACACTTTGCATGGCTTTGCCGGGAGCTAGAAAGCAATTGCCCAAAAACAGAAGGTGTTAATATAAAGAGTATAGCTGAGTGCTCACTGCTATAGTTTGATGTATTAAGACTAACCCTGGGCAAGAGTGCATGTTACCCGGTAGGTGCCAAAGATGTGTCTGCAAACAGATGGACATGTACCATTCAGAGACGCGAGAGAATGTCAAACTGCATGTTATTAACTTGCTTTAATACCAACTTTCACTTCTCAGTTGTAAATGTGCAATAAAAACTAATCTGACAACATAAGTGCAAAGGAGTCTAAAATAGGTCATATAAATAAATATAGGCCAATAAATGGCTTGAGCTACGGTTAGTACATATTGATTTCAATTGGGTAGAGTGAGTTACTTTAAAATTCTGTAACAAAACAGGAGAGAGCCTCCTTTAAAGTTCCAAAAGACACTCCTGTTTGAGTAGCATTGAAATCACAGTCAATCATGGGATAAATGCTGAACCACATAATGTGAGGCATGGCAGGATAAGGAATATCCCAAGCCTTGAAGGTTGCCACAATTGGGGAGAAAATACTTATGTGACAGAAACTAACAGGTTGAAAATGTAGAATTGTTGGCTACAATAAAACCACACATTTATGAGGACTATGGTTAGCTGCTCCCCAGATCTCTACACTTTGGTTAAATTGAGACAACCACCTTAATACATCTCTGGACCACATTCATAACTTTGCGTTCACGTTTTTGCCTGGAAAACAATTGTTAAATGTAACTATATATGGAAGTTGTCATGGAAAGGAACTTATGTACAGCTAGTCATAACTTTGTTTAATCATCAATGACAGAACTATGAGTCTTAGATTTAGCCGTTTTATGCATCAAATCTGATTTTACTACAGTTGCAGCCAGGACAACAGCAACTTAACGTGTCTTGGAAAAGCCCAGTGTCGTAACTCTCATGCACGATGTTGGTCCGTTTTCTGACACGGCCAGTCGACTTGGCACATATTAACTCCGGCAGCTGTATGCTTCATTGACATTGACCAATGTTCTGATCCGTTGTTCCACAGTCACACAAGCTGATGTGATATCTATTTAATGACAACGTTCTGCAAGAACTGCATACAGCCATTAAATTGTCCATGGTAATAGCAGGTCTAGTGAGCTCCTCCAGCACCTAAGTATAGATAGGCTTTAACTCTAAGAGACCGATGATTAAGTTGTGTTTGTGATTCAACTTTCATTTATAAAAAAAGACAAGAGTTGACATACCACTTGCTGTTTTGTGTGGCATTTTCTTTTGCGGGGATTTAGCCAGTATAATGCCAGGGCTCGCCTCCCCACGTGCAAATGCTCCACCAAAACAAGTTCCCCTCCGACACTATTTAGCAGGGGCACCGTCGCTGTATCCTGGGTATAGCACCGCCCAAGACAATTGTGATTGTTTGAAAATAATACAGCGTCTTTCTCCATTATTCCAAAAACTCAATGCAAGGTGCCAGACCTTTCTCCAGTGCTGGCACAGCGCAACAGAGTGTGGAGAGAGGTCTGGTATCGCGAGTCTGTAAAACAACTGACTGGAATAATTTGTAGAAGTATTATTTGTAATCCAGACAAATCTGATAAGTTTCAAGGAGGTTGAATACTTTTGCATGCATGTATGTATGTGTCCTTAATATATACATTCCCTGAAAATACGTCTATACACATACCCACAGTTAAGCCCCAAATCATTCATACTAGGGACAGTAAGAAATCGTTAAAAATATTGACGAACAATATTACCCTAAATAAAATTCGCACTCGTCTCCTTCTTACTGCATTTCCATCTGGAAAAAACCTATTCCTCAAATAAAAAAAATCACTATAACTTAAAATTTGGCATGGGTATGAATAATTTTGGGCTTAACTTTACATACAGGATGGGGGTGAATACCTGCCGGGGATGGACATTACATTACAGTGCCAGGGACAGAAAGACCAGAGCCAGGGAAATCCCCTCCATCAAATCACACACTGGCTATATAGATTTGTGCTTATATTCAGGTATGCATCACTGCGTCTCGTTCGGAAATGTTTATGTTGTAATATAGAACAGCATCAATTTACATTTCTATTTCATATATATTTACAAGCAAAAAATGCGTTTACTTCACTAACCCTACTCTATACATTGAATGAATACCGCCGTCCTACTTGAGTACTCACCCATCCCTAGTAAAAGCATGTTCGTCTTTTTATAAAAAGCTTCCTAGTAAGTGTTTTGGCTGAGGATCTTTTTAAATTAAATACATTTTACTTTAATGTCAATCAATCAAACAACTAACGCAGATTAACACTGCAGGGTAAGGAGGACAATAGTTGTACTAACCAGGACTTGGGCTGTCCAAAGTGCAGGTAGTTAATGCTGTAAAGGTCCATGTCTTCAGTATGCCAAGCAAAGGTGGTCTTCCACATACCAAAGTACAGATAAGGTGTGTTCACACCCTCAATTACGATGCCACATTCCTGCTCCACCATGTCCAACAACGTGTTAAGGTGGCCGATGTTCCACTCAGTTATATCCTAAAAAAAGTGTAAAAAGAAAAAACGTTTCATATGCTTTTAGTTCAACTGAAATTAATGTATGCATGGTGCATGAGGTGAAACGATAACTATTTTGCTGTAAGGGTAAAATCAAGGCATTGGCACATGGCAGAATGTTTGTATTTATCAAGGTAGGGTTGTTTGACGGCCAACATTTAGACAGAATTTTTTTTGCCAGTTGCCCCTTTGATTCTAAATATAATGAATCTTAAAGCAGTTCCAAGCAATAACAAATCAATGGACAATTATTACACAGGATACGGTGTTATTGCATGCATTATGCCAGAATCCATGAGCACCTGAAACCAATATTTAGAAGGGATTTGGGTTAAGAGCAGATGTCCTTGGGGTTCAAGTCGGACCTTCCTTCCTTGCTTACTTGATGGCTCACTGAAAGGAGCCCATGACATCTCCAGAAGGTTAAACGGTGAGCATTAGATTCTCAAAGCGATTCCCCTCCTCCTAGAGTTCTTAACCTTCAAAAAAACCTGAGTAGCTAAAACGGTGGTTCCCAACCTTTTCAGACTATTTCACTTCCAATCAATTTAACAGTATCGCTCTGCTACGTGTTATTGTTCACCTAACTACCTGCAATCGTAAAATAACTATAATGGTTCAATTTTAGTATGACATAACATACCAATCGAAAAGTCAGACACCACATTGTTGGAATCAGAGGAAACAAGCTGAGGAGCTATAAGAGTGGTATAAGAAACAAGGAGAGGGGAATCCGGTGAGAGGGATTTGCAATGGTTACAATTCTTTGAGTTGATTTACGTTTTACAAAGAAATCTGCAGGGATATCAATAAATGCCTCCTGCAGACATCTCCAAAGTTCAGTCAAGTTGGTTGCATTTTCTGCTTCTCACAATCCAAGTAAACATAAACACAGTCAATGATGTTAAGGTCTGGGCTCTGGGGTAGCCAGAGAATATCAGCAAAACAATTGCTAATATATGTAAGCTACACATCCTTTCAGACCCATAGAATTAAGTTGTCTACTCACAGTGGAAGGATCAACAAAAACTGATTTCTTTCAGAAGCAAGAATGGAGCTTGTTTTTTCCTCTCACAGACATAAGCTTTTGACTGGAAATTAAAGAAAGGGTAGTCTCTTGACTTTTGAACAGTATCAATAGGTACCTCATTGTATTTAATAAATTGTTTAGTTAACCCTCTTACCCTTTTTAAGGTGCTTTAAGGTGTTTTTCAGTTGCTAACAAGCATTGGTGAAGTCACTTTTTAAAAACTCTTCAAACAGTCTGAATTACCAACATGAATCTTGGTCAAACAGTAAATCTCATCTCCAAAAAACTCACTTAAACATGTCTCAAAATAAGATTGTTTGGTCATAATACTGGCCACAATTCTCATTCAGATAGCACACATTGTCACTCATACCACACTGACCTAAAAATCAAACAGGGAGCATCTATCTTTGAATTTGGAACGATTTTTCATACTGTAAATCAGTATTTAATTTTTTTCAATATCTTTGCATATAGTTGAAACAAAAAACAAAACAGCATGTATAGTCAAATCACCCTGTACACACTGTACAGCACTGTAAGGTTTCTAGTCCTCCTCTCCTGTGTGTGACCATAAGATCTCAACATCATCCCATCTGATGTCTTTTCTGGCAATGCATCTTGGAAAATATCTTCTGCAATGTCTAATCCAACCCTGGAAGTCTTCGGGTGGAGTGTCTCCACACCCCGCATTCATGACATCCAGTAAGGCCATCTGGTCATGTAGATGGTGGTCATAGACCTTTCATCTTCACGCAGAGAAAAACTCCTCTATGGGGTTTAGGAAGGGGGAGTACAAAGGTAGAAACAGTACGGACATCCTTGGATGGGCAGCAAACCAGTTTGACTGCAGCAGTGGTGGAATGCCACATTATCCCACACAACAACGAAGGTAAGGGAGTTCCTTGCCCCTCGACGTCTCTTTTCTGCTGGCACAATGGCACGATTATGCAGGTCATCCAGAAAAGAAATGAGCCTCAAAAAATGAAGGGAACACTCATTCACAGTATAACACCCAATCAATTAAACTTCTGGGATATCAACCAGTCCAGTTAGGAAGCATAAGTGAACATGAATCGAATTAACCTGTTTTGGTGCAAAAGAAAGCGACAACAGGTGGACAGGAGAGGCAACAGCAAGAAAACCCCCAAAAAGGGAATGGTTTTGCAGGTGGTGGCCACGAACAATTTTTCTCTACTGATTTTTATCAAGTATTGCATTTTGCTAGTGCTCTTGTCACTCCTGGTAGCATGAGGAGATACCTGCAGCCCATTCAGGTTGCACAGGTAGTCCAAGTCCTCCAAAATGGCACATCCATACGCGCCGTCGCCAGAAGGTTTGCTGTATATACCAGCACAGTCTCCAGAGTGTGAAGGAGATATCAGGAGACAGGCCATTACACGAGGAGAGCTGGACAGGGCCGTAGAAGGGCAACAACTCAGCAGCAGGATCGGTATCTGCTCCTTTGTGCGAGGAGGAACAGGAGGAGCATTGCCAGAGCCCTACAAAATGACCCCCAGCGGGTAACTCATGTGCATGTTTCTGACCAAATTGTCAGGCCCTAATAATGGCACATCATTTCAATTGCAGTACCAGGCCAAAACACAAAAAACATGAAAACTAGAAAATGAATTTCCCTGAGCAAATGCGAACGTGATGCGTCCAAAGATCGGACTGACCGCCTTAGCTCGCAAAACCTACCCCGCTGCATAAGTGGACTGCGCTACAGACCCCGTTTCTTGACAGGGGTTTTTAAAACGTGTCTTGGGTGAGCGACTCTCCTACCCAGTTGTAACACTTAGTGAGTTATTGCAAAGGAGAGCTACGCTTCTTGTGCGTTTTTTCTGTTTAGAACTATTAGTAGCCTATTAGTATTCAAAAACACACCAATCACTAGTTTTGTGAAATATGTGTGTATAATTTTTGGTTTATTAATTGATACCTTCACTCTATTAAGGTTCATCAAGCTTTTAAATTAATACAATAAAACTATGCCAATTTTGGCTGATCCATCAATCTCCACATGAATCCATTCTGCAACTTTGGGCTTGTTTTTAAAATATGGTTGCTTGTAAAGAAAATCTAACAAGCAAATGTATTTTTGGACATTAATGGTATATAGGCTACTTTCCACAATGCATTGCCATTGAATGACAGTCTGCTCATTCGTCTAACAATATCAAAAGGTGTGTTTAAGTGTAATTCGCCCTCCCACAAATCTCTGTGCAAACCTATCACCACCTCCCTTCCTCGCCGAGCTCAGGTTTTACCAGTAGTAAGCCTATGTGAACTAGGTTAGGCTTTCTTGACCCATTGTTTGCAATTATTTCTTCAAGTTCTTAGTTTTATTTTGTAAGTTCTATATGTTTGCACATTTAAATTAATTATATAAATATAAAAATCTCACTAATTATTCACTATGATAGCAGAGTTTAACGACGTGGTTTGAGGGTGCGGCCAAATAGCACTGTGTAAAACTCTTGCTGTAAAATCTTGGTCATTATAACTCACATGCATTTGAACACACTAATCACCAGCATTATAATGTATAAATAAAAGTACGCAATAATATGAAGGCACGATTGACACGACTCAAGATTGGACTAAACTATTTAATTAGAATGCATTTCATGACAATGTAATGCAATATATTCTTTATCAGCTATCTCCATTTCCAAAAAAAGAGAAAGTAAGGACTAAGTATTTACACACGATATATGTGAGAGAGTGGTTAACTCTTGCCATTTCTTTGGGCTTGTTTTTGGAGGGGAAGTTGCTTATTTGTCTCACAAAATCTGGCAACACTGGATCTAACCAGACTAGTTAACTAGCAAAGGTTCGTTCATAGGCATATTTCTCAATCAGCATACTCGCATTGTTTTGAAGCAAGGAGCTAGTGGTAAATGTACACGCATAGCGAATTCAACTTGTTCATCAAACATTCCTGGCTGGATGAGAATAGTCAGCCAGCTGTTTGGCAGGAAGCTGGCCGGCGCTTATTGTAGGCAGGACAAACCCAGCAGCTACAGTGTAGTCGATGGCAGCTGTATTCACGCAGCGGTGAAGAAAACCGCGCTATGTTCCGTTTTGAAACTGTTCAAATCAACACAAATATAACATTTCTGTTGATCTGAGTCTTTTGAGTCATTCCAGCGTAATACTTAGCTTCACAAAACAAAGTGATTATATCTATAGATCTCTTGCCAATTCGCAGTTAGCTTCCCAAGAGCGTATGTTTTGTTGTTACACGAAAAAATCCTCAACTTTGAGCAGTTAAATAAAAATAGATGTTTATTTAATTTCAAACAATTGATTGACTGGTTTAAGAACATATTCATAAATCACTGGTAATTCCAGCTTTCCAGCATAGTTCCAGCTTTCCAGCATAGTTCTACTGTTAATAACATAATTTTGGCATTTTCAAACTCGCCTCTGGTAGTAGCCGATGCGAAACTGTTGCAATGCTCTGTTTTCTTTCTCAAACGGGCACAAAATAGTCCAGCGCTCCTTGTCTTCAAGGAAAATCACCTCGCTGTTCCCATCATTTTTGAAAGTCAAACTTTGATTTATTTTGAAGAAAACCCCTGTCTGGACATGACCTTACGAGGACTAAGCAATCAGTAAACAAATATATATTTAAAATACGTGTTATATACTTTAAAGCTAGTAGCGATTCAAGTAATCAAAAAGTTCCACCGTGCCCTTTCAACTCTGACTAGACCAAGGCCTCTGGGAAATATTCACCCAAAAAAAAAAAAAAAAAATCGATAGAAGGTAAAAAATAAAAAAAAGATCTGCCCCCTCAACATTTACCATGCCTTCACTTGTTCAGGACACCGAGGACAGCGGTAAGTCATTCTCCACTAGCCTCTTAGCAAGTTTGTTTTGGTTTAGAGTTCAGTCGCATTTGTTGAAATCCATAAAGCGAAACATATTTTAATTGTTCTGTATGTATAGTTATGTCAGTCAGTTTGGCTACTATTACCTAACACATTAAATGGAAACTTTGGCCATGTTGATTGTGAATCTAATTGATATACATTGGTAACGGTATCAGTACCAAGCTAACGTTAACAGCCGGGATCTAGTAAAAATGTTGCAGCAGGCTCGTTTTAATTATCAGGGCAAGGCTAATTATATTGCGGATGTCAGACACTTTCTTTTAAAATATTTTTAATATACAATAGAACTTAACATGCACCATACAGTTTTGGGTAGCCTAAAAATTGCAGTGAGAAAAGCTGGACCGGGCCTTTCATCGTTTGATGTCCATCGAAGCATTGGTTTCCTTAAAGATTGCGTTGAGTGGCATGTCCAGTATTTGTGACCACGGATGCGTGCCTGAAAAATCAGTGCATTAAGAAAACCTATTTATTAGTCAGATGGTTTATTGCCTTAAGGTTTGCAGAGCAGACTGCAGAAATTAGCAGAACGACTACTGTTAGACAGCTAAAAATACAAGATCAATACAATACAAGATCATCGTCATTATGAATTAAATATAGACTATAATATAGGAGTTTGTTGGGCAGAGAGCTTTGACTTTTGCAAGATCGATTGGGCAAGAACAGTGGGGGGAGACATACACGTTTTAATTAATTTAGGTAAACGACCATGTAACTGTAAAGGCAGTTAGTTTTTCAAAGTATCTGTAGCAACATATACATAATTTTTCCCTGACAAAGAAGTAAACTAATGTCAAAGTTGGCCATAGGAGGTTTGAGCTTTCTGAAGACACCGCTTGGTTACACCAAAGTATCAGCTCGGTAAAATTAAAAACTTGATTCGACACTAAAACTGTCACTTTTAGATAAACTGAAAATGTATGAATTTGTTTTTATTAATAAACGTTTAGTAAGTAACACAAATTTGGAGCATTCACTGTTTAATCACTTGATTTAAAAAAAAAGCAGAAAACACGTTTGTCCTGCTTACTTATTGAAAGCTCTGCAAACTGTCATTCCAAATTTTGTAAAACATTTTTTAAATGATTAAATTATTTTCTAAATGTTCAGAAGGATCATCAATTTTTACAATAGAGAAATTTACCACAATTAGAATACAGAAGTGTGCATTTCTGAAATCCTTACAGTAAACAAATTGTCAAAGTCTCGTAGACCAACCAAACTGGCCTAATGAAGGCAGCACCATTATTTTCCTTATGAACAGCCAGCCACATAGTCCAATATACTAATCTTGATTTGCTACATAGCTAGTGAACATGAAACACGCAAATAGTGAGACATCATTATAGACTCATGCACAGGCATCGAAGTTGAGAGAAAGGTGGGACTGAGTACCCGGGCCCCAATGGGGGTGGGGTCCTTGGAAGCAAGGAATGAAACGTTTGTTGTTGTTTGCAATTTGTTAACTTTAAGTAATTAGTGTAACAATATCACAACTAAATAAAAAGACTAAATAAATCGATTGAGAAACTGAACTTTGTATCCAAAAAAAATAGACCTAGTGGTCTCTGAAGCCCCTCTTACAAAAGGCCAAAATTGTTTAGTCCGCACCTGTAAGAGCGATTTGTGTCTAAACGCAGCTAATCTGAAAAAGGGACTGCTGATCACAGCATGTCTTTCCTCCAGAAAGGGAAATCAGGGTACCAAAAAATTAAGAATGACAGGAATGAGAAGGAAAGCAAAATGAGGGAAAACTGCTAACTATTTTTTTTTCAAAAGAAAGGTGAGCACAAAACACAATGGTTTAAAGCTAAAATCTGCAGTTGATTGAAGGCATGTAACCAGGAACCTAGCTGTTGGAGCATATTTCCAGGGCTGATAGTGATAAAATCGCTAGCCTAACAAAGTTTTCCCCTTCGTGGTGGCTACCAAAATATTACACCACCACCCTGTCTGACAGACTATCAGAAATGATCCCCTACGTGAAATAAAATCCCCTCCTTCATTCACCTTTTCTGCTCTTTTGACTTGCTATTTGTAGGAAAAACTTTGACCAGGGATTGAACGAGTTGTGTAGTGGCGTTGCTATTGTCTTATTGGGGGCTTCAGTCCGAATATTTTAAGTCTAGCTGTTGTGCGCTATATCACAACAAATATAAAGCTAATGGGCTACAAAGGCCTACTTTACCAAAAGATGATACAAAACGTGATCTTTAAAAAAAATGACAAAAAGGTAAGAAATTAGGTAGGCCTATACTGTAGTCCATTGCTTGCTGATATTCAAAAGGGATGGTTCACATTGCATACGTCTAAATAACAATCAATCAAATAAACAGGTAATTATTTTACTACCATGCAGGCATATATGCTAGCAATGCAATGTATAGCCATGTCAGAAATAACATTCCATTACGCAATGAACTAGGAAACTAAAGAAGATGACATATTGTTTACCTCGTTTAATTATGAACTAAATAATATCCTTCTGATGCGCGAGGCTAAGTATACAACCTTTTTTTGGGCACAATGTAACCGATCATTCAAAGTGGGCCTGATAAGCAACACTGAAAGAGTGGACCAGTTTGGAAAGGAGCAATGACCTTCCCCTGGAAAAAGTGTGTGAAAATGTATATGAAAATTAAATTAAAACTTGGCAGGATAAAATATCAAATATAGTCTAGGGTAGTGCAAAGCCATTTAAATTGTATACGCATCATCCAAATTATTACCAAAATAATGATAAATTAATCAGCATCTTTGGTCAAATATTGTATTACATTATATATACCAACATTGGTCCTATATTACATTATATCTACCAACATAACATACCAACATTATATCTACCAACAGATTCACGTGTTATAGATTCACAGTATAGGCTCAATTATTTGTAAAAAAATAAAATAAAATAAAATAAAATAGGGTAGGAAGGGGGCCCACTGATATGGTTTGTGTATAGGGTCCATAATTTTGTGCTACACCCCTAGACTCATGCCAAATGTGTCAGATTGCAAATTGTATCAGCTGGTCTGTATTACATTAGCAGTTTGGCTAGTGCAACATTCCTGAAATTTCTACCATTATAAAATAAGAATGTGACAAAAAGCTGTGTCAGTTAGGTGATAGTGTTAAATTTATAATAAAAGTTACCGTCCCTCTAAAAATCGTCTCAGATTTCAGCTGTGTGCTATTCTCAAATATTTACAGTAAACAAGTTGTCAAAGGCATGTAGACCAACCAGATTGGCCTAATGAAGGCAGTACTTTATTTTCCACAAAGTCTAAGAATTGAAAGGCAGCTTGCATTCACAACAAAATGTTTGTAAAATGCCACACCACTATCATCTATCACACATGATCTCAGCAGATAGCGGTTGGAAAACTAACTCCTGTTATGATGGGCAAATGTAGGGCTTGCAGGCTGAAAATCACAGGACTTGCAGGTTTAAGGGAAACAAGTCAGCAATATGAATGACAGATGAGCTTTCCTTCTTATTGAACCCAAGGGGAACGTTATCTGACCGTCAAATGATCTGCTTAACAGAGCTCTTATACTTCAAAAATGTACAATATGATGTTTTGACAGGAAAACCATTAGTGACAAACTAGTAATCAGTCAGTTAGGTGATAGTGTTTAATCATAATTGTAAGTTACCTTCCCTCGAAAAATCGCCTCAGATTTTAGCAGTGTGCTATTCTCAAATCCTTACAGTAAACAAATTGTGAAAGACTTGAAGACCAACTAGATTGGCCTAATGAAGGCAGTACTTTAATTTTCCTCAAGAAGAGTCAGCCACATGTTGTCCAAAATGTCCTAGCTGTGAAATTCCCAGTTCGTGCTCCAGTCATTGCAACAGGAGTGGTTAAGCATGTATCCATGGCTAGGCGCTAATGCTAATGCTAACTGGAAACTAGCTAACTCACTATGGAATAGGGATGGGCACGATTATTCAAATATTCGAAATGATGTGGGTATTCGAATATAGCTGCAGTTATTTATTTATGTTTTTGCCTAAAGTTAATTTAGATATTATTCAATAGGGATTTTGATTACATACTGTTTATAATGTGTACACCAATGCCATTGAAATATGTAAAAAGTGGACAGAAAAAGCACAATTTCAATGCATTAGATACATTTTCCCTGCTTTCCACATCAAGTAGTTTAAACTTGCAGGCAGCGCGCCAACTGAAGGCACGAGACCGCTCTAAGCTAGTGCGCTGGATCACAATACACACACATGCGCTTTATAGCGCAGACTCTCCGCTCAGAGATCAAAGGAAATCTGTCCAAATCTTTCCAAACGAGTAAAAAACGTTCAGAAATTGGAAAAGGAATGTTTATTTAGGGAAGGCCAGATCACGGAATCCCTTCAGCTACATTACAAGTGCACTATAGCCGCAAAAATAAAATGAACTTTTTTTTTTATTTTTTTTTTTATGTAATCTTTTTGATAGAATATTCGAATTGTGATATGGCCTAAAATGCACATCCTTACTACGGAATAATTAGCGATACGGTGCCACCGTTACATAACACTTACAGGGGCATTCGTGCAGATGACCTGAACTGTTGGCGCAGGGACTGGTTGATGGAAAAATCCACCGGCAAATCATATATTTACCGAAAATAAATAAATTGCATTTCTGTGTCGCATATAGGCATACATTAGTTTCAGTACATTTCATTGAGATAAGGTATTATGTTGAATACAAAAAAAAGGACAAAGCAAAACAAAATATTTATATATTGTCAACTAGGGCTGAAACGAGTCAGAGAAAATTGACTAACTCGATTACAAAAAAGCATTAATGCAAACTTTACATCAAAGATTCCTAAAATCCATATAACAGTATATAGCGCTCAGTGTCTCGCACAACGCGCTTACAATGTGGTCACATGACGTGAAGACGACCGTAGAAGTGATTTGATACTGATAGCGCGGACTCCAAAACAGAGAGAGGAAATAGTGAGAGGAGAAAATAGGCCAGAGAAAACGACAGTGTCCAAAGTTTCGGATCATTTCAAGTTGAATACAAATGAAAACTCTGCAGTGTCTTATTGTAAAACCAAACTAGCCAACCACTAGCCTGGAACCAGACTAATGTGAGCACTCATTTCAAGTTTCAGTCTGGCCCTGCACCCATTCAAACTTTGCTCAGGTCCGACAAGTTTCTGGCAACCCAATCACAACCGTTTATCTAACAAGAGGCAGGTTTAGTACATTAACGGTAAAGAGAAGCGCAGATGAAGCATTTTCTCAAACAACCGTTTCAAAGCTAAAATACTCGATAGCTATTGTCAGTTATTCAATCAATTCCAGACATCACAGCGCGCTGAATGTAACCAATCTCGTACGACTAGACTCGCCTTATATGTCAGATCTAAAGAAATTTCAGAACCATCAGTGACTAGCAGTAAACATAACATTCAACATATGTTGTAATTGTCAGGAAAATTATGTTAGAAGTAGTCCCAGAGCCCTGATGTCAGAAACGTTATACACAATTTGGAATTGTAACAGCACCTTGAATTATATCGAAAACTAGAAATGCATTTCCCTGCGCAAATGCGATGTGATGCATCACAGTTATTCGACTGACCGCCTCTGCGTGCAGAACCTACCCCTGCAGCACAAGCGGACTGCGGTCCAAACCCTGTTTGTTGACAAGGGGGCTTATTGCCGCTAGATCG
>JAVQIZ010158129.1:0-12177 GCA_036023535.2 Galaxias brevipinnis | reverse complement strand
TCTCTCTCTCTCTCTCTCTCTCTCTCTCTCTCTCTCTCTCTCTCTCTCTCTCTCTCTCTCTCTCTCTCTCTCTCTTCCCCCTTTCAATAGATCTCCTCGCATGTCTTCCTCTCGGTTTCCTCCCTTCCTTCCCCTTGCTTGTTTCTCTCTCGTTCCACGTCCACCCGTCCTCTGAGGAGGTCGGACCGGCAACGTGCTGCGGACAGACACACTGGGGGTCGGCAGAGAGATGGGGGGGGGGGGGTGTCGTGTCTCTCCTCTGTTCCTCCTGGCACTGTCTCCTGGAGGATCAGAGGCATCTCTCCTGCCAGACGCCGATCAAACAGCCCCACTATACATTTCCCCCCACCTCAAACATGTTCCTACATTTCACTCGCTTCCCCTCCATCGGCACAGCCAACAAATATTGATTCTGGCGTAAAGCTAATGATCGTTGGCACCACCACTTGTATATGTATGTATGTATGTGTGTGTGTGTTTGTGTGAGCGGTATGTTGGCGCACACATTTCCCTCAACAGGCACAGCCAAGTGCTCCCTGTCAACGCGTGGCAGCCGAGGCACACTGACGAAGCGCTTAAAGGATCATTACAACTTCAGAGGAATGGAAGGGCCCACAAGCCACCAGACACGGGAGAGAAAAGCAATCTGGCTGGAGTGGAATCCCACCTCCCTCGGCCCTGAATAATGCATCATGGTGCGCGGAAGGCTGAGATAAGAACATGAGGACATGTCGTGATGGGCTACACACACGCATGCACACGCACACACGGGCACCAAATAGGCTCTTACCTGTCCGAGGTCAAAGTTCAACGGGAGGTATTCCGTGGGAGGTAGGAAAGAAACAAAAGGGGGAAGAAAAACAAGAACCAACAGTCAATAGCAATCACTTTATGAAGAAATGACGACAGAACTTTCAGCCGGTTTTAATTCCTCCCTGTGAGCGAGTCTATAAAGCTCAGGTTAAATGAACCGATCAGTCCTGACCAGTGTCCTAGCCGTGGCTCTCCAGAGACTAGGTAAGCTCTGCCCGTCTAATCAAGTATCGGACAGCCCTCCCGGGATGTCTGGGGACCTCTCCGCAGAGGCAGTCTCGAGTCCACCGCTCCGTACCCGACACTCATCAGCACCTAGCCGCCAGCGAGCTCTCCATGGCCTGTCGACTAATCAATCCAAAGCATCAGGTTTCCACTTCCCTGCTTACCCCTCCGTTAGAAAGTGTATTTATTCACCCTCACTCTCCGGCCACATCACAGCCATTTCCTTTCTCATTTCCAGAGAATCATAATAGGAAACTTGACTTATAAGCATTATGGCATTGATTGGATTGTTTTATTTTTCAATGAGGTGTGTTGGTTTTGTGTGCTGTGTATCTCGTGGGTGTTGTTTGTGTGTGGTTGTGAGCACTGGACCACGCAGAGCTGTCCACCAAAATCCCTGGATGCCTTGCACGTCAGCTGGCTGTCAGAGAGCCTTAGGACTACATTGAAAGGACGGAGTGGCCAACGCTAAAATCCTCCAGCTCATGGGAGTTGCATTCGGCGTTGAGCCGATTGTATCTTTTCTGATCACCTCCTTCGTTGGTATATTCGCATGGCCTGGGGCCGACTCAACCCACTGACCATCTTAGGGCCACATCTCGTCCCCACCTCAGGGGACACCATCACGGGCACAGAGCACGGAGGTCCAGGGCTCCTAGCAGTGGGAGGCACACCACAACAAGGGACTGGCCCATGACACCACATGTCTCGCCCCCCCCCCACATGCTTTTCCACCCCCCGCAGTGGATCCTTTGACTACACCCGCTATGGTGAACCCCGGACCTTTTTAGCCACAATGAAGACAGGTAAATAACGGGAGGGAATTTGTATTCAATAGACAACAATTAGCAAGTTAGTGTGTTAGCATATGTGTGCGTGTGTGTGAGTATGTGTGTGTGTTTGTGAGCTCTTGGGAGGGGACGCCTTTCCATTAGAAGGGCAGGCAGGTTGCAGACATAATTGGCCATCTGTGTTGTTTAGTATTTTCCCAGGGCCGGCTGTCTAAAACACAAACAGACAGACTGATTGGATGGAAACGAGGAAGCAAACATGTAGTTCCTCTTCTCGCTGGAACGAGAACCAGAAGAGAAAAGAGCCGTCGCCTTTCCTGTGCAGGGTAAGAAACACGGTGTGCTTTGCCTGCCTGTCTGCCTGCCTGAGGAGCATTCTCCATCAGGTTCAGAGCAGATGGAGTGGGAAGGGCCTCTTGTTTACAGAGCCCATACTTCTACACTAAGCATTCATGTTAGTACGTTCCAGTGAACCACGCGCACGCCTCCCTCAGCATCCCCTCCGTGTTTTCCTCCTCCCTCTCCTCCCTCCATCCATCCCTCCTCCAGAGGACGCAGCGAGGCTGACCCTGTCTGAGGCTGACAGGGGGGGTGGGGGAAGGGGGGGGGGGTGGCAAGGGGGTCGCCTCCCCCCTTCTGCTGCACGGAGACTCTCCTGTCAAGCCAAGGACCCTCTCAAGGACTCTTTCCCTCTAAAAAAATATACACACACACACATACACACACACACACGGAGGAAGGTCTCGCTGGTCCTCTCAGGAGCAGGCCCGTGGCATCGAGTGTGAAAAAACCCGTTCCGGCTGCCTCCCGCCGCACAGGCACAGAGAGTGGGAAAGGGCCCTCCGCCGACGAAAGGTCGACCTCCACCAGGGCACTTCAGAGGGAACTTTGAGGGCCCCTGATTAGATCAGCCCTCCGACCCTCAAAGGCTCCCCCCTAGGCTGACCCAGGACACACGGGGCACATACACCTGGGACGAGAAGGGAGAGAGAGAGGTAGAGGGAGCAAAACGCAGGGGAGGGAAGACAGCCGAGTCTCTCCCTGGGGACCTTGTCCCTCGTGCCCCGCTCAAAGAGTCCCTCTCTCCGCCGCGCTTTGCTCCTCTCCCCCTTTCCCCCTCCGTGCGTTAGGCCGCGCCACGCCTCCCCTTTCATCTCGCCTGGCGCACGGCCCTCAGCCGTTTAGCGCCGGTCCCCTGTCGATGTCGGAGCTCCGACCCCGCTCTGCCTCCCACCAGTTAGCGGTGCCGTAGACTCCGCTGTGGCGCCGCTAACTCGACGCGCCTTCCTCTTCCACTGAGGGAACTGTTGAGAGGGGGCGGACGCTTACTTCTAAAAGCACGTGCGCACGCTCCCTCACACCCATCACACACTCCCTGAAGGAGAGGAATGAGACGAGGGCTCCATAGCGGGGAGGTCTGTCGAAGCATGCACCGTTAACAGGACCAAAAACACTACACTGGAGTGGCAAGAAGGAGTAATATTCAATCTACACCAGACAAACAGGATTCAGATGAAGTCAGGACTGTGTGTGTGTGTGTGTGTGTGTGTGTGTGAGCAGGGGAGCTGAAGACCTGACCACCACGCAGCCCGCTGTGCCTTTTGTGTTCCTGTCTATCACATCAGTATGGGGAAAGTCACACCGGCGCTGCTTCCATTATCGATGGCTCAGGCTGGCCCTAAAGTAGTGGCAGGTCAAGCTTCTCTCCGGCTGCCTCGGGCTACACACCCCTTAGCTTCTGTTGCCAGGAGGCCAGAGGCAGACGCTGGGTGTGGGGGAGAGAAGGCACACACACACACACAGCTCTCCCGGGGGTTTTACACACACACACACACACACACACACACACACACACACACACAACACACATATACACACAGCTGTCCTGAGGGTTTTACACACGCACACACACACGCACACAGATTTCTCCTAGCTCACATACGTATGCGCAACTCCCAACTCCCCCACTGCAACCCCCACTTCATGCAAGCAGACTTAAATACACACACGCACAGTTTGGCGCTCAAGGACTCCTGGTTTTTGCATACGCGCTCACCCATACATATGCACACTTAGAAATCAGCTCTCCAGAGATTAGTATAAGTGACTCTCAAGGATACCTTCCACCAGAGCGGCTTTACCACTAGTACACCGCACACACTTCTGAGTAATCTCTTTCAAGACGCAGCAGGCATTGAACAACAGAAGCAATAGCAGAGCACAATAGGTGACCATTCAAACGTGTGTCGGTTGATCAATGGACCACTGTGCCGACTAATCAATCCGCCACGGTGAAATCAATCATTGGCTGTATTGACTGTGAAAACGAAAGGGCTTACAAGGTTAGAGGGCAGTCCAATTAAGGCTCGCTTCAGGTGAAATATGACCTCAGAGGGATGACCTCAACTGACCCGACCCTCTCCTGAACCCAAGCATGTGTGCGTGTGCGTGTGTGTGTGTGTGTGTGTGTGTGTGTGTGTCCGTTCACGTGTGCCTGCGGTGACTCAGTGTGACCGAATTGATCCGTCCTCTTGTGATTTCGTTTCCAGTCACGCTGTCAATTCCTCCTCCGCTCCCCTCGCTTCTCCTTCCCAATCCTCCCAGTCCCTCCCGGGAATAACAAGCACAGTAGTCAAAAGGCAATCTTAAATGAGGTGTGTGTTTTCTCTCAGTTTTTTTTTTGGAATGCCGTCTGCGTGTTGTGTTTCTTGTCTTTGTGGCTTTTTTTTATCAATAATGGAAAACCCGGCCAATGAAACAGAAGTCTGGAAAAAGTGACAGTAAGTATGATAAAGGTCATGTCAAAAGGCTGTCTCTGGAGAGACAGTATCGTGACATATGTCTCATTAGGTGTAAATTGTTTGTCTGTGTGGGTGAGTGTGCCTGAGCTCAAGGATGGAATTATACCATTAAAATTGTTTACACTTGATGCAGTGTACGCTTATTCCACCACTAGCTGCCAACCATATTTCACAGGCTCTCCCCCGAAGGGTTGGAGTACACACAGCGGGGGCCTCCGAGGCAGCAGCCCAAAACACAAACAAGAATGATGGCAGGGCAAGGACACAAAGTATCAATAGACATCAAGGGGTGATCATTATGCGATAATATCGCAATTATACTAAATACAAAAAAAACTGTAATACAGCAAAGGTTTCTCTCTCTCTCTCTCTCTCTCTCTCTCACTCTCTCGCGCACACACACACACACACACACACGCACAAAGTCACCTTGTCACAGTGTTAGTATGGTAAACAAAACCTTTGCGTCATTAAAAATCGTATGCCATGGGGCAGCCTCTGAAGAAGAAAAGCAAATAGTCGATACGCCGATTCAAGTCCACAGGGAAGAAGGTATGGCACCACACAATGGAAAACAGAAAGTCATTTAAAACAAGCCCATGAAATGCCTTGAAGCTCGAAAGAGAAACACGATGTGTTTGATGGGCTTGCCAGAGAGAAGCAAGCCGTGCACAGATTGAATGGGAGGTGCCGCAGCCACACGAACGCGCCGTACCGGCTGTGTTGCCATGGGTCTCTTCACGTATGGCCATATGTCAGGGGGACGAATGGTTACAAAGAGCCTCCTCCGGTCACATGACCTTTGGAGGAGCATGAAAGCCAGGCGATCTAGCTGGGGCTTCGAGTCAGAGCACTCCATTTTCAAGAGGAGGAGGAGAGGCTCTGCCACGCACAGACTACCTCAGCCAGATGGCCGGGAAGAGAGGGGGAAAAAAGGCCCACAGAGACTAGTTAGAAAAGCCCAGAGCATGCTGTCCATTTGGTGTCGGCTCCCTGGGTTTCTCCGTGGAAGCTTTGGCTTTTCTTGAAAATGTGCCACTACTATCTCACAGCAAAAGCAGAATCCCGGTGAAATGCTCTGAAACCCTCTCTCTCTCTGTGTGTGTGTCTCTCTCTCTCTCTCTATCACTCTCTCTCTCTCTCTCTCTCTCTTTCTCTCTATCAAGGTCCCTTCTTCGCTTTTCAAGCACCACAAACTGGCTTTTGATCATCCGCAGCAGACTTGAAACCTGAGAAAACAGGCAGTCCCTGCACTTGAGTCGTAGTTAAATCTAAAGTGGCTGCCTTATGAATAGGTGGAGAGGAGATATGTGGTAAACAGCACATCACCCCCCCTCCGTATCACTTTACCAGTGGCCTCCCCGACACTGCACACTCTCTCTGTCTGGAGCCTGGGCTTGCCGACAGAAGCCCCCAGCACAGGTGACAGTGGCTCTGACAGCTCTCCGTGACTCCCAGGGTCCCTCTCTGCTCCGGCTCTCTGCGAGGAGCCAATCAACGGCGATGTGGCCGGCGTGGGAGAGGCGCCTCGGCAGAGAGAGACGCGGCGTGTGCCTTGACAGGGAGACAGGGAGAGAGGGAGAGAGGGAGCCGGCTCAACGGGCCACGGATGAGCTCCCCGGCACCACACCTGAGTCTGATCGAAAGGAAGGCCGATGACTATTTCATGGCTACATCAGAGAGGCTCAGCCCCATCCTACAATGGATTATTTATAGGCTCACTTTAGTAAACACTGAAATTGGATTAAATAGTTGTTATATAATAGAAAACTTTAATACAGTAAATACATAAATCATTTGTTGGTATTTGTATACTAATATGGATATGTATGTGTTTGTTTAGCATACAACATGGATGTGTGCAGTAGGCCTTTAACAATAAAATAAGGGTTTGACGCTAGCTACTTGAGGGCGTCTGAACAGAAAGTACACATTCATTACTGGGAATTTGGGATTATTAATTATTACTTATTAGGCGGATATGTTTTCAAAGCTGCATTGATGTTAGGATTTAATTAAACTTTTTGATTCACTTTTGGGGTTTTTTCCCAATACACCGACATGCTTTTTCGATTTCAGAGCTGAACAAAAGAGAAACAGGGAAAGAATAGTGAAGTGGGTGTACATGCCGGCCAGCGGCCCACAGTGCTAATGACTTCTGGGAGCTATAGACGTACAAGCTGCCTCGGCTACTCTCTCCATCTCAGTCAAGCCCTAATAGATAATAGCAACGTAGAGACAAATACAGCTCACCACAACTCTCCAATGAACCAGATACACAGTCAGCCACTCAAACAAATGTGTGTTACTGTGTATGCAGGTTGTTCCCATGTGTTTACTTTTCCCTGTGTATGTGTGTTTGTGTTTTTGTCGTCCAAGGCAGAAAAAGAAGATGCGACCCTGTGAAGGACAGATAGCGAAAGAAACACTGCGATCTCCTGAAGGACGGCAAACGGAGGCAGAGCCCGCTCTATACCAGCGTGACAGCGACACCGGCACAGGGGCTTTCAGAGGCTGACCTATGTCACGTTAAGCCGTCACCTCCGGTACATAAAGTCTGCCACTCCTCCTGTTCTGAGGTCAGACATGGAAAACCAGCCGCCCCCCCCCCTTTCGCCCTTTGAAACGTGCCCTGGCCCTCTGTGTGTACACACACAGCAGGCTGACAGAGCAGGGGGCGTGTAGTGAGCTGGCAGCCTCCCAGAGGACAGGCGGTGGGTGAGTCTTCCTGACCCTCAGCGGCTCTTATCTGCTGACTCAGGGGAACGGTGGAGGACACGCGGCCTCTCCACCGTACACGCTGTGATTTGGTAGGTCTAACACCTTCCCCGCACACACAAACACACACACACACACACACACACACGTGCACATGCTATTCACGTTCCAGCATCCGAGGTTAAGGCACGTTGCCAGGCACAGAGCTGTAATACAGGAATGGCTCCAGTGTTAATATGGCTGGGAGTCTAAGTGGGGAAAATGGAGCTGTTTTGGTGACTCCACAGCAGCAGTTAGACTCCTGGGAGCTCTGGGGCTGGACAGGTTCCCTGAGGGATTAAAGCAGGGGCTTTGGCAGGGGTTAATAAGATGTGCTATCGCTCCTCTCCCACATTGAGGAGATAGCTATCACACCTCGCACGGCTTCCCATCCCTGCCTACCCCTGAGTTCCACACTCCATCCCTGAGGGATTCAAATGCTAATTCACTTAGCCGAAGCCTCTACCTAATGCAGTCACGGCGACCCTCGAAGTTATTAGTGAAATGAATATTGGAGTAATTTGGAAATCAATTCATGGCACGCTCCAGACTTCAGTGAAGGGGGTCTCCTGGCATGCTGTGTCTTGCATAAGGATGCTAATGCAAACCACTTGGTCTCCTGAATTATGAAATCATATCGTGAGGATCAAAAGTGAGAGGCACACACAGCCATACAAATGAGAAAAACCAATGGACTTTGGACCAAGACAAAACTTGGATCTGATGAAAACTGACGGCCCTCTGTGGTATTTGCAGCCATCTCGCTCTCGCCAGTCCATGCTATTCCAACCCAATCAGTTTTGAGTGATGTCCAGTCCTGTCTCTAATGTGGTTGAAGCCCTGATGAGTGACTCGCTAGCTGGAGCCTTCGACTAATGGCTCTCCAATGGAGCCGCCCAGATAGGCATCTCCCTCCCATTGACTGCCCCTATGAAATCCATTTCCTGATAATGACACAAAATGGCACCCTGCGGATTTGCTCACCCGCAGGTCCTAATGAAGGGACATCAGCCTACGATGAATCATGCTCCAAGAGATGTGTCGTAGCAGAGTGAAACATGAAGCAATATTAGTTATTCCAAACAAATGATTGTACATGGTTCTGGTGCACTATTGAATTTCTTTTTTTTATGGTTTTATTTCTATCAAGTAAATATATGCAAAGTTATTTCAGTGTAAAGTAACCTACATACACGCTGTAGCGAGAGCTTTCTCCTCAACGCTTCATAAGGCTTAGCCGTGTCAAGTCATCTCACATACGAGTCGGCAGAGCTCGACTGTAATCAACATGTCTACATCTAGTCGCCCCATATTCTGTCAGAATACAGAACGACCCCCCTCTCTCTGCCATATAGGTTACACATCCCCAGATCCCCGCCACCAAAACTGAACCACCGAAAAGATGAATTATGCATGTGTGTCTAGGACGGTGCAGCAGCTTTAACATCCCCGGGGAGGCTGTCTGCCCGTCAGCCCGGTCCACAAAGATGACCGTGTGCTCCCATAAGGAGCCAACATATCCCGGACATGTAAATCCCAGATCTACGACGCCACCAGTACAGTTGTGACGGCACCAAGTTTATTGAAGCAAAAATAATAAAACAAGAAACTCTAGAGGCAAGTTCAAATAACAAAGTAGTCTGACTTCGTTCCCTCTCCCTTTCGGCTAGCCCATAATAACCTTGATGCTTAGGCGGCGCAGGAGCTGGGGGCGCGATGGGACGGGAGTGATGGAGGCGCACAGCCAGGCTTCTTTCATCCTCCAGGCACACTTGGTGGTGCTTTCTAAAGCCGCGTGGCAGGCCTTTAGATCTAGGCTGACGGTGGAGACGGCGTTCGCCAGCGCCTGGCAGTCCTATCACTCAGCACGCCACTGCCAGGGAAACAAAGGGAGAGCGATAGACAGGCCAGGGGGAGGCGGAGGGAGAAAGAGACACCCACAGGGAGGAGCACGGCTGATTGGAGGAGAAGGAAAGGGGGAGTGGGAGGTTGACTGGGATGAACTTGGGAGAGGGAACCGGAGAACGAGCAGCGTGGCGTTTTGGTGTTGAAACTCGTTTGAAGCAGGAAGTCCTCCCGCAGCCATGCTCCTCCCTTAGGTTTTGCCCTTTAGTAGCATGGCACCATGCTGTCAACTTGTTCCTAGGGAGCCTCCTCGGCACTGGCTAGCAGGAACGGATGTGTCTGCAATCAGAACGGGAGACTGAGTTGGCGGTTAACGGCTTTTCCTCAAACCCTTCAGACAGATGTCCATTTAACAACCAGAACGGATCGATCATGTGTGGAGTATGTTTCCCAGGGCTGCTCCCAGCTGAGCACACCTTGGGCCAGACGCAGGCCCGACTGATGAGTCCTTATCCCCCCCCCAGTCCAATCCACAGGGATCAGTGGACCATGGCTAACCATCAGCTCGCCGCCCACCATCAAGCCAAACCGACCCTGGAGGGTTGGCTGTCAGTTGTTTAAACCATGTCTGTCCTTCAGAGCGGCTTCCAAGCGTCTCGTTAGCCCGCTGACAAGCCGCACGACGGAAAGGAGGGGATGAGAAATGAAAGACAACGGCACGCCGGCCGGGATGAGTGGCTACTCGCTGGTCCTCCGGCAGTGCGGGAGCCGTCCACTCCGTGTGGAGTGTGACCTAGTTAGAAAACGGCCCCTCCACCATGCACCTCCCAGTCACTTTGTCTTTATTAGCCCGGTGACACATCTGTTCCGGGGGAAAGCCACACCACGGGCCCTGGCCGGACTATTCTCGAGGAGGAAGAGCACTCGGCTCGTCCGGAGTCGCTCGACTGAGTCTCCCTGACAGCCCCGCTCCACAGTTACTCATGAATATGAAACAGTGCGCTCTTTGGTACTCAGAGGTCCTCTGCAAGTGACAAAGCATATTGTTACACACACACACACACACACACACACACACAGAGCTTTTGCTTTTCAGCAGAAGCAACGGCTGCTTTTTTATCAAAAATAGTCATGTCAATTCTTAGTTACTTTCGAGGCCTGGAGATCCATCGTACCGTACAGAAAATATTTCTTCCTCTAACTACAACTTTATTATAAACAGCCTAAAACAATAAAGAGGCATTGATGCAATTCTGAATGGAATGGCAGCAAATCAGTTACGACTGACACGACAGCCTCAGTAGCAGCTGCTCAGCACAGATTACGGAAGGAGTAATTGCAGCAGTTTGACAAACGGCAGACACTCTACCGGAGCCTAACTCTAAATACCAACAACACACTCTCTCTTTGCCTAAATGGAGCAACCTGCCGGTAATAATCTCGAAAACAACCCAAGGCCACATCTTCTTCCTGATCTTCACAGTGTCCCATATGCTGACAAGAATTTTCCTCTGAATATTTGCAGAATTTCTGAATGCAATGTGGAACATCTTGGTCTCTGGCAAATGCCTGTAAGGGTAGTGAGAAGTAAATAAAAGATTTAAGAGGACAAGAACAGCTAACTACAGTAATTCCCGTCATGCACCTATTTTAGAAAGGGCTGTGCCAATCAGCAGTCTCTCTCACGCATGCACGCACTCTCTCTATCCCTCGTGCTCTTGCTCCCTCTATGTTCACACACACACACACACAATAGTTATATACAGCCTTATAGCGTACACTACTTACAGCTTGTGGCAAACGATGCCCATGCAATATATCATTTTACCCATTCAGTTCTAACATCTGTCCTATTTGCAGATCTAACAACGTAATTCACACCATTTACTAGATCTACCCGAAGATCAATTGAAGCATCTTTGTGTAAATCGAGTTAATCCCAAAAGCAACATTTGTGGGCCACATCCAGACACGTGTCAAATCAAAAGTTATACTTGTGCTATCATGATATCGACCCGCAGATGAATTATTACTTGGTGTCAAATGGATATGGATTTCTGCCCTGCCATCCCAGGTTTATGGCTATGCTCACGGTCAAGAAAGAAAACCCAGTAGCCTACTGGCGGTATCATACAGGGCTCTTCGTTATTACAAGTTAGGATTAGCAATGGCTCGAAACCGTCACGAACACGTCTGAGACGTTCAGGAACACCGGTATGTTATTGCAAGGATAATAATAACACCAAACTGGAAAACACAGAGAATGCTATGCAGAGGCGGGAAGTGAAGATCACCATGTGAACCCATCCTGACGGCGGTGTTTCTAGGCCATGGGGAATGTCTGCAGCACACCGATAGTGAACGCCTTCGTTTCGACTTGAGGGTCACCATCCCTTTGTTGGTTTTCTCCCCTATGCTCTAACGACTAAACACTTGGCATCTATTTATTTGCATCAATACCTTTCCTATTAACCTGTCCCCAAATCACTGTCACCAATCGATAAACACTCAGGAAAATGTTAAACACGGATCAATTAGAAGGAAGCTGAAGCCTTCCTCCGTGGATCTCAGTACAGCACCGACTGGGGACTTTATCCTGTGGGACAATCGGGAGGTTTGCATTACAAGGAAGCGCGACGGCCTCGGGATCAATGCAAGGTAGACGCTTTACTTGGTTGAATAAGGCACAGCTCTTTCTCTCTTCGCGTTACAGTCACTCGTGGCTATGCTGAGAAGAGGTGGCGCATAGAGACCTTACCGGGGCACCCAGGGACACAGCCTGAGTGGGGTTTTAACTCTGGATACATAATAGCTCCATGTCCCCGCGGCGCTGAAAGGCCCCTCCAATCAGCCAGCCTCCTGGGGTGTAATGACGATGCCGGAGGGGGGTCGCGCCCCCGGCACCCCGTGCCCTAAAAGCTCCTCCAGGTGGCTCACAAACACCG
>JAVQIZ010158128.1:0-23347 GCA_036023535.2 Galaxias brevipinnis | reverse complement strand
CCCCCCCCCCGCCCACCCCCCCCCCCACCACCCCCCCCCCCCCCCGCCCCCCCGCCCCCCCCCCTGCTCCCATCCCGCCGCCCATCTATTTATTGAGGCTTGTGCATAACATTGTTATGTTGTTAATACATCTGTTGACTGTATCATGAGTTATGCAATAAAACAACTTTTTAAATACAATGTCTCTCTGTGTGACACTGTCTCTCTCTCTCTGTCTCTCTCTCTCTCTCTCTCTCTCTCTCTCTCTCTCTCTCTCCCTGTCTGTGTGGCCAAATACTGTTGTGTGCTGTGATATTTGGCAACATCTGCTGATCTCTGCGCCCTAATTCAAATGAACTGCCACTCACTTTTCAATACACTCACTTCATATACACTTGGCAGCACCGATTGTGTGAATGTGAGACATTGAATTGGGGATTGTGGTTTGGTGCTTCATGGCAGAGACAAAAAGGGAGTTGGTAGTATGCAGAAATATTTTTCTTTATCTTTTCCATCTTTCTCTTTGTGTAGTTATAATGCTACACACAGTTTCAGGGTGTACAGTATATATATGCAAAATATATCTTACAGTTGAAATGGAGAACTTTCTTTAAACCTTGCTGTGAATTGAAAGGTGAATGTGAAAGTACATCTGCACTGTGAAAATATTGTTAGAATCCAGCCATGTTTTATATAGAGTCCTTTTTTTTCTGTCGTGTGACCTACAGATTTTGTTTTCATATGTATGTCTTGTTAATAAATAGATGTTGTGCGTGATTATGTCAAGTGAAACTGATGCAGTTAGCTCGTAGCTGTCACACCTAGCACCTTTTTTTTTTTTACCTTTATTTTTCTTTACCAAGATCATTCTCCTTGAATTTCTTTTTCTGTTCATGGTTTCTTAATCCTCCCATAGCAACCACCGTGTCTGCATTCATATTCATCATCTTATTTATATATCACTGGACACGCGGTGAAAAACCAATGAGTTTGTGAGTTTAGGAATAACAATAGCATTAATTTTCTTTTAGTTGCTCCAAAATATACAAACATGAAATAGCCAAGTAGGGGATATTTCAATCTAGAGGTATGTTAACACTAAAGGCTTACATGACACAGTTTAACTGTAGTTCAGTCAGACAATCTCGTCCGTCTTAAACATTTATCACATGTGAATACAATTCAGTTTGCATGGTTTGACCTGCTTTTGAATTTAATGCTCCATGCCGTAGCACACCTTGGGACAACACTCTGGTGGAACGTTTCAATATACACAGGATAGGATGTTATAATATCCATTAGGCCATACTCCAAGATGAGCACTTCAAAAGCCAATATTTTAGAATGGACTTGGGTTGAGAGCAAATCGAAGTGAGCATACATACATCAATCCCCCTTTGGATTATTAGCAAATGACAGATTAGTAGAGCCAAGGAGGCAACTGGGGCGGAGGTGAGAGCCATGTCCATTACCTCATCCTAGAACCCCCCCCCCCTAAACTTGGAACAGGTGTGTCTTTACCTAGACTAGCCTGAGTCCTTGATTGGTCTATGAGATTGATTCTAAGAACAGTTTGTAAAATTGGGTTGTCAGAGGTGAACTAGAGAAAATGCAGAAAGCACAGATTTCACTTTTTTCATGTTGTTGGTACAATCCCTTTGAGTGATAAAATAATGCTAGACAAATGATTATGGCAAATCTGACATTATTGGCCCTTTTAATATGGACTTTTGTCCACCATCCACAATTATGCAAGAAATGCATTTGACGTTTTATTTTGACTTGCCAAAATACAGTGAGACCAAGTCTGAGATGAAAATCCTAGTGGTATTTGGATTAAGTTGACTGCAGGAAATGACCTGGTTACAAAACATACGCAGCAGTGTGTGTAAGCATTGACCTTCAGAACAAAAAACATATGTTTTAAGAAAACCCTGCAAGGGAAGCTGGCGTTCCAACAATGCATTTATTGAAACAAAGCCTTGTATTTGTCTCTGGGGCCGAATGTTGAAGCAGGAGAAAAGTGCTTTGCCTCCCATCAGAGAGTCCAGACTTAACATTTTATTTTAATGGTCCTGACATGTGAGAAATTGTCCATTAAAAGGCCTACCTGCCAAAATGGAAGGATTAGCACTCAGGGGAGAATTTTGGTTTCTGCTGTGGGTTTTCTTTATTCCTTTTCGATTAACTTTGAGATCTTGAGGCTCTGCCCAACAATGAATAGAGAAACATAAAACATTTTAGCGATAGCAGATGTTTATTTTCCCAAGGAGTTACATTACAGCAAAACTGTATTACTTTGTTTTACCCTACAAACGCCAGGAAAGGGAAAAAGTAGAGTAATAAAACAAGTACCCTGTGTGCTTTTATATTCAGTAAAAACCCACAGACACACACACACACACACACACACACACACGCGCGCGCACACTAATAGTGTCAGCTTAAACAGGCTGTCTAATGGTTTCGGCCTGGGCCTGTGCCAAAGGATAATAAACACTTACTCACATGTAATTTCCTCATCAACAGGAGAGGAAAACTCTCTGAAACTGATACTGCAGTGGCTTGTTTTTACTTTAGTCAAAAACATAGTGTATTACAGTCATAGGTCATTAGAGGTCTATTTCTTGTTGAAAAACATTCTGACTTTTATAAATCAAAGGCAACGCTCTAATTATATGCATAAAAAAATGCGGCGAAAAGTGAGTACATACTTTCTAGCCCATAAACCATTTATTTCTATTCACCACTTCATTATTGTTGTAAAATGCCTGCGGACTTATCAAAGTGCTGGAATGCCTCATTGACCCAAAGTTTTATTTGTTTAAATAAATCCCATTACATATTTCCGAGATTGGCTTTAGAAAGATAGATTCTTGCCAAATAAAGCAGACAAAGATAATGCTGAGAACGGCTTTTGAGAAATTGCATTCAGTGTCAAGCCCCATGAAGCCAGACATTTGAAATTGTCCATTATCTCTCTCATTTCTTTTCAAATGAAATGAGGCAAAGCAGCCCTGACATTCCCTTTATTTTAGATTTCCTGGATGCAGCTTTTCAAGTCAATATGTCATCCAGAATATGAGATTTTATTCTGTTGTGTTTGTCAGGCGGAAAACTGCAAAGAAAAGAAACGAGCATGGGAAAATATGTGAGACTGTCAGGGAGGGTTGTATCACACAACAATGCAGGAGACCGGTGGTTTGGAGGGAAGAAAAGCTAAGCTTGGCAGCACAATTAGCAAATACTGAGAGTGAGTCAGAGAGAGTGTTGCAAGGACTGTTACTGTGGTTTGACATGCTTCCAATGATGTGGCTGAGTACAGACAATGAGATTTGTCTGGAAGCGGTTTATGGTCGAACCAGCAACAAGCCATATGGGAGTTCTACACCCATCAGGTTTAAAAAAACAACAACGTTAATTTTGCCTCTATTTCAATAAAGACTAAACAAGGATGCTCTTTTTTCTTCCATATGGACTCCTAGTCATGTATAAGGAAATAATGATATATAATATGTAGATAATATTTACAAGCTCTTAGATGTAACATGTAGCGTTTGCATCTGCTTGCACATGCATTTGATGTACTCGTGTTTTTGTACTACTGCACTAGATTATATTGGATGCACTTAATTTGTATCCTGGCATTTAATGTGGCACTTGCATTGCTCTTATCTAGGCGAATGGGTCAGGGAAGCACTTATTTGTCTTCCTAACGTGTTGCAGTTTACCTTTTGTTGTTGATAGCATTATTTGAAACTCGCTTTGGAAAAAAAACATACACTAAATGACAGTAATGTTATGTAATGTAATTTAATCTGTAGTCAGTATGATGAAGTAAGTAACATTATGTCATTAATAGGGTGATCCCATGTCGATGTGTAGGTAATTATGATTAGGTAAAAAAAAACAATGTCTGAACATTACCCTCATCTTTAAAATAATCATACCTTTAAAAGAAATGTGTTCGTGAAAACAGGTATATATATATTTATATACCAGCATCATGCAGCGTTAGTTAAAGGAGTGGTGGAACACACCTCCCATTCCCCCTTGGCGACAGAGCGTCCACCCCCCCCGCTCCAGTCGAGTGCAGGAGGATGGGCATCCATTATCTCCTCCGGAGCAGTGGTGGTGGGTGATGGAGGATTATCTGACCGCCGCAGGTTGAGCTGGCGTCCTACAGTTTGGAGACATCAAGATTCATCTGGGAAACGTCGATCGGATTCTGGCCGTGGCGTCTCCATTAGGACCTTGTAGCAGAGGCCCTCCACCCACCCTCACCGCCCCCCTTTCATCCATCCTTTTGTGTCACACTACCTTAATTGGGGCTGGTAATTATCCAATTGTGCAATATTAAGTGTCCCATTTGTGGAAATGTGGTTGGTGGAAATGAATAGTCATTGATTAGCAACACTGACATTCAACTCACTCCTTTTTCACACATTAGTCTGGCATTGATTGCTGGCAGCAATTCCCGAGCGCCCTACCCGGAATCGAGCGGAATCCTAATGTGTGGTCCAGGCTTGACCATTAGAATCATCCATTATCACGTCCGCCATCTACAGGCCTGTCACAGTGTGACCTGGTGGGAAATTGGCAAGCGCACATCAACATGAGCAGTTGAGAGACGTATAGGACCTCTCACTTGACTTGATTTTTTCTCTTTGTTTGTAGCAGATCTGTTGTCGATTGCGTTTTGCATCACATTTTTTTTTAATTTTGGATGTAATATTTTCTTTTGAATGAGGATTCTAATGTTTGATACTGGCATGACTATTGCTTTAAAATTCGAAAAGGATTTAATTTTGTGCTGACCTGTGGGATCAGGAGAATAAAAATGTGCACAAGCAATCTCTTCCAGGTTTTCCAAGACTTAAATCTGTTCTTCTGCTCCCTTTCACTATCATTTTAAATCAAGAAATCTACTCAGCTATGCAGCACTTTCTTTACCTTATAAGTACTTTGCAGCTGAAATATACTCCTCGATCTGCTGTGACCAAAGAATATCTGTGAGATACCGTTAGGAATGTTTGTGTTGCATGTCTTATCTACTCTGTATTTCAGTCTGTCAATCAAGCTTGACCTGCTCAAGGTATCAGGACTTGGCAGAGCTTTTTCAGCACTGCGTTTTAGAGATTTTGCTTAACACAGTACATTGGATAAATCTTTGGACATTTCTACCAACCGGCTGGTATGTAACAATGCATTCTTTGACATCTCGTCGCTGCATTAATTAGTCCGTCTTCTTTAGGATCTGGGTATTTTAATTGGAATTAACAATGCATTTTAACAACCTCTTTCCAGTACGCGTGGTCCCACTGAATGGCAAAAAAGGCCTATTCCCCCCCAAAAGTTTCCTAACTGCGAACCATAATAGATTGTGATTCGTTCAAGGCTTTAGAAAATAACACTTCCAGCATGATTATCAGGACTATTGACAGAGTACTTCAACCCCCCCCCCCACACACACACAATTTTTTGGGGGGGGACTCAAACTCAAATTATAGTGTGAGTACATTTGATCCTTTACCGTTACCAACAGTCTGACAACCCTATGGCATCCATCCTTAGGATGGCATTCATTTCACCTTTCCAGAATGGTGCACCCTCAACCTGCTTCCCACTGGCTGTTTCTAATTCCATCCACCTCGAGAGTTCCGTGCCTTATCCAAAATGGAGGCCTAGTCAGCTGTGTCCAGCCGGTTTTCATTGCTCATACCGGTTGTCCGCACAAGCAATCTCTTTATGTTCTGCATGTATGGGCACCCAGGGCCTTGCCAGGCATCCGGAGTTTGGGGGAGATCTATCATCGTAACACAGGTAGGCAGTTTAATAACGCTGCCGTGGGCTCCCGAGGAAAGTCAGGCATTTATTTAATGTAACGTGGCCTGCATTAGGGAACGAGGGAACGCGCGAGGGGAGTTGACAGAAGGTCTGGCCGGAAAATATGACCCCTTCACCTGCAGAGGAAGAGTGGGAATATACTGGTTCACACATTATGACGTTATCTGCATGGTAATAATATATTTTTAGTCATCAAGATTCCAAGGACAAGATAAAATGTTGGTTTTTTTTGTACACATATTTTAGTGCCGGACAGGTGTGAACAAATAGATACAGCTTAGTATTATTTGAGAAATAAACCAAAGCAACTACCTGTCTTGCCTGTGATACTTTTATCGAGTCCCTAAATAAACCGTGTCTGTACACGTACGGAGTAAGTAAATTCTGGGTGCGGTTATAATGTGATGAGATGAGACTTAACGTTGCATATTCACACTTGCATAAAATAGAAGACAGGGTGTGTGTGTGTGTGTGTGCAAGAGTGTGTGTGTAGGTGGGAGGGTCTTTGTTCAGTTGGAACAGATGGTGTCTTTAAAAACATCCCATAACCAAGAGTTATTTGTATTGCACTGTCATGTTTATAAATATTTAATTATCATTATATTCAACTAGGGCATTACCACTGGTTTCTATTCCATAAAGAGAAGGAACAACGTTTATATTAAATCTAATTTGATGTGTATACGTTTTTATATCCAACCCTTACAAGCTACTGGCTTTGCCAAGCTAATACGGAAACGTAGAAACCTCTCTCTCTTACCCCCCTGTTGCCGCCTTGCACTTTTCGATAACAATGGGATAACTATGCTTTCAGTGTGTCACCTCGGAATGTTCACCACCTCCACGTTTAGCTGTTGTGTTCCGTACACCACTTTGCGTTGCCTGCAGTTCACTTTGCTGGGTTCAAGTTTGCCATGGCTAAGGAGCCTGCTTGTGAACCATGCGTATTGGATGAGACATGTTGCAGATGAGCCAGGGCCCATTAATTAAATACCACAGACCCCTGCTTCCATACCTCATTTCATGCCACATTTACGCCCTGTCTGGGTTTGTAAGGAGGGGGAGGGGGGGGGTTGGCTAGAAGTTGTGGCCTTGTAGTGAATAAGCACCACATTTTATTCCCATGTGTGCTCAATAATTGAGGTGGATGGTTCGGTTGACAGGTGCAATTGGATAGAAAATAAATGTATTGTTGCTACTGTATTTGCATTTAGGGGTTATATTTGATCAGTCCTTGTCGTTTGACATTCATGTTAAGCAGCTGACTAGGTCATGTTTCTTTCACTTAATTAGTAAACTAAGATCTGCAGTTTCAAATGTAGAATTAGAGATGATTATACATACCTTCATTTCATCTCGCATCGACTATGTTAATGCACTTTTCTCCTCGCTTAACAAGTCTGCCCTGAATCGTCTGCAGACAATTCAGAATGCTGCTGCAAAACTACTTACTAGGTCAAATAGACGGTCTCACATCACCCCTATACTCAAAACTCTTCACTGGCTCCCTGTTGCATATAGGATCCAGTTTAAAATTTTCACTTTAACTTACAGAGCATTGCAGGGGCAGGCTCCTGCTTATGTGGCCGATCTACTTCATTCACACTCATCAGCTCGCTCTCTTAGGTCAAACAAGCTACTTTTATTGTCTGCCCCTCGCACACGCCTAAAAACACGTGGTGATCGAGCTTTTGAGGCTGTAGCACCTAATCTCTGGAATACTCTGCCCACAATTTTAAGGTCTGTTTCTGTGGATTCCTTGGAAAGCCAGCTAAAGGCATTTCTGTTTAGACAGGCATTTGGGTAATTTTTATGCACTAGGTCTGCATTTTATGTATTTATTGTCTATTGGTTATTGTTTATTTTTTGTGTTTTGTGTTTTTAATTGCGTGTATTTTTTTTAATGTACTGTGATTTTAGTTTTGCTTGTGTAAAACACTTTGTGACTTTTGTCTGTGAAAGCACTATACAAATAAACTTTACTTACTTACTTACTAATAAAATGGCACAGTAGCCTTTAGTAAGCCCTTAATACTTATTTACTCACGGGTTTCTGATTACATATCTTAGATCGTTTTTAGATGTAGTGTTAGTGTATATGAAGTGTAGGAGTAAATTCTGCAAGCAGCTTGCGTTGTTTCAGAATACACTTCAGGAAACCAAATGGTTTAAAACTGCAGAGAAGACAGAAATAAAAAGCTAAGGTTCTTTTTCAGTTTCGTAACCTGTTACAAAGTTTATTTGGATGTTGGCCCAGAAAGAGTCTTTTTTCTTCAAGAGATTTTGCGTCAGTCTGAACCTAACTTTCCTGTGAATACAGTTCAAGACATAAAAACTAACGATAAAACGGTTGTTTTTTCAACTGCTCAACCTCTCAGAATTTAATCCCATTACCACTGTGGAGTTTAGACAATACATCATCTCTCACTTTTTCCTGACTGACACTGCAGGAGACTGAACTGGCTGTCCTCTGGGCTCATTTGATGATGTCTGAGGGGTTGGCATGCTCCTCATAGGAGAGGGCAGAGGGGACTCTCTGCCTGTGCTGGAGGACAAAGACACTTTAATGGATCACAGAGTTAATCAACCGCAGGGAGTGCCTGCTTGAAGTAAAGAGACGAAGTTGAACCACTACTACTACTACTGTGCTCTGGGCTTTATACACACAGGAACAAACTGGCGTGGCCACACACACACACACACACACACACACTCACAAACACGGATAGCAGCAAGAAGAGAAACACATGCTGAAACAGGTGTCAGGTGTGGGGGACAGAGCAACTTCAAAGAAACGTGGTTCCGCTCATCATTTGCAAAGAGCATGTACGACTTTGCTTGCCAAACTCTGCTCCAGCTTACCTAGAGCAGATTTAACACATAACTTATCACGGACCACTTAGCAGTCCTACCATTGCTATATTGCTAGAGGTAAGGTTTTTTTTCACTTTGTTGATGTAATGTGGCTATTACTTTGCTTTACCATGGAATGAGCAGATAAAATACATTTAGATTGTCTTCTCTCAGAAAAGTACATTTTAGGTTTGAAATGTGTGAGTACGAGCATTTCTAACTTATTTACACTTCTCCAAGGTGTTTCCTGACAATCACACAAATTTGCCAGGTACATACAAGACCCACTTCCCCCTCTCGGCTGCATATCTCTGAACAATTCAAACCTTTCTCTTCCAGTGGTGGCTGGTGAAAAATTCAGTCAGCTTCACCTATACAATTTAACATAAACTGCAGTCTGCAGGAAACTAGTGTTCTGTGAAATAGTAAGTATTTATTAAATGCTTAAAATGTGAGGCATTCTTACGCAATAAAATCTTATGCTATGGTCAACTATATACAAAAACAAATGGGGTCAGGGGAACTTTGTGTGTGTGTGTGTGTGCGGAATCTTATTTGTGAAAGTAATTTGACCATTCTGTCCTTCTGAGTGGCAAACCTCTCGATTACTTAATTATTAGTCAGGGATGTTTTTGATTCGTTTTTTTCTCCATGGTGTGCATAGTCAGAGCATTCAGGTGATCCTGTGCCATGGTGTTCCTCAGGTAGGTCTTGATCCTCTTCAAAGTAGAGAAGCACCTCTCTGACTCTGCTGTTGTCATGGCTGTGGTGATAAGGATTTTTGAGAAGACTGACCACCCAATTTAACATAGTCAATTATCTTTGATAAAATCCAGTGCCTACTCTTATCCACCTGTTCATTATGTTTCCTCACTCCAATCCTGTGGCCGTCCAGTTGCACAGCGATGTTAACTGTGCACAGCATGGCTAGCTTGATTGTATTCTTCATATGTGCCCTAGAACATCCATGTTTCTTAATCTTCAAAAGATAGTTCTTTCATGTCTCTTACTCCTGTAACAGTCGTTGTTGTATTTGTCCTAGACGTTCTAAAAAGTAGGCATGGCAAGAAAAATATGGCATTTCCATGACTGCATTCAGCTAGCCAGGCCTTTTTGTCATGCCAACTATGGGAGAAGCCTCACATGTACTTTAGTTTTTTTCACTTGCCTGTTGTTCTATCTTAATATCAGGTCGATCTGGTTCAAGCTCTTTAACTCGTACAAAGGTCTCCTCTCAAATGGGTTTTCATGAAGAGATAATATCGAATTAGGGAGCGCCTGAGATCCTACATCTTGCATATCCACATTCATCATCGTCGTCTTCTCTCTGGATTCAATGGCAGATTGCAAACCAACTTTCTCTACCACAGGCGGACTCTGCTAGGGGCAATTCATCTATCGCCCTTCTGGCAACAGATTCTAAGACGCTGATTGGCTAAATTTATGTTGCTAATGTTGCTATGTGAATTTTTTCTGTCAGCTATTGGCTGTGCTACCGCACTGAATGGGCAATATTTCTACCGCCCCAGAATTAGAGAGTGGGAAGGAACCATAGAAATAGATGCATGTCTGGGATGAGTATTCGGCTAATATTACCCCAAATATAATTATTTATATTGTGCATTTAAAACACATACATGCTTAAAAATAAGTAATTATTGTTTATTTTTTTTATAAATAAAAAAATATTTCCACCAGGGAAAGCCAGGTAGGGCGGCGCCCTGTCGCCCTCTACTGGCCAGCCGCCAATGTTCTCCTTACGTAATGGCTTACTGGAACTGAAGGAGGAACGTATACTCCTTAGAATTATATGGTATGTGTTATTTTCCCCCTTACGTCTTGAAGTGTTACCATGTGTGACTTCAAAAGGAGATTTGTATTCCGTTTCATATCTGCCCTTGCCTTTTCCATAAATAGCTTCCATGGGCCTGCATTGATTCACTTTCTTGAGCTCTGGAACTCCTTTCCTGCATGCCCAGACTGGGAGTAGACCATTTATAACTTCCATATCTCTGGCATGGGGCTCTTAAAGTTTGTTATGTTTTTTTTAACAAGTTTGGTTCAGTGTCACTCTCAACTGCTAGGCTTTTGGAAGGAAACTTGTATTTATGCTTTGCGTACAGTCAGAAATAGTTGTGTGTGATTGTTTTTCTCTTTGTGCGGATTGTATATACATGCATGTAGGTTGAAAAACAAGCCTTCAGGCCTCCTATAAATTAGATTTTCTTTTTTGAAGTTGAGAGACATATATGTATGGTACAGGACTGGTGCCGTAACAAGAATGATACATTTACTGTTGAAATAATAAGAGAGAAGTGCAAGAATTATTTTTCTTGAGGGACACTTTTGAAGTCCAAAGCAATCAGCCTTTTCAGAGTTCTGACAGTTTGAATGCTGTTTTTTCCCCCTCATCTTTGAAGTTCAGACGTTTCCAATAGACAGAGAGGAACAGTCTTGGTTGGTTCAAAATGGCCAGTTATGCATGGGTCCTGATAGTAACAATGTTGTAGTGTTGGTCCATAGAATAAAAAAAAGGATTTAGCCACTATATGAAATAGAAATTAGGAATTCCTTTTAAGCTTTAGTTGGTATTGGCCTACTTAGGAGATTCCCCTACACTAGGTAACAAGTGACCCAATAAAGGAGATTATGTGTATTGTGATTGACCCTCTACCCTCAAACCTTTGCCTTTGGAATATAATGGGTATGCATGTATGCAGATGAATAGTTACAAAATAAAGTCATCTAGTCTAATAAATAACACTTCCATCCTGCCAATCGTTTTTTTTAAGGAGAGTAAGAGGTTTGCAGTGCTATTTTGGCAAGTTTTGTCCTCTGGATACTAGAATGTGGAAAGGTTACCGGGAACATTTTCCCTTTGAAAAGCACTATAGCAAAAAATACAAAACACAGAAGGGCACTTCCTCCCATGACTTCAGCTTTGAACCAATGACACCAGCTTGTATTTAAAAAAAACAAAAACAAAACAAAAAACACCACCTCAGTTTCTTTTTCTTCTGTGTGAACAGAGCCTGATGTGAAGTTACCTTAGCAACGGTGGCCTAGATTTGAAATAAATAAATAAATGATGTCAATCAGCTAGTGAGAAACAGATGTCGGTTGTCAGACTTTGCGTAAGTCAGTCTTACCGTGGCATGCCTCATTTTAAGAATTGACACAGAATGCAATTCAACTAGAAAGCACATTGGAATAATATTTTTAGTTCTGGATTTAAATGATTGTAGCTGTCATGATATGACAAGTCAGTATAAGCTGTATGTAGGGGGAGTTGAAACAGAGGGAGAGGGGGTACACCTGGGTATCATCACTCTAGGTAGCCCCTCTTCTCTGTTTGGTAAATGGGCACATGAAGGCGCCGGTCATATTTTTGTTGTTCTGTATCGCCACCCCCCTCTAAGCATCCCTTGGTAAATAACCATTATCATGTGAGGTGGTGAGCTGTGCTATTGGGATAATCACCCATAAGCGATTCTGGCGGTGGTTTAATAAATTTGGACCGAGCCTTGTAGTGTGTGTTATCCCTGCCAGTAAGACTTAGTGTGCCTCTGCTAATGAAAAGGTTAATGGAAGGTTAATAACAGGGGGGGACTGTGCAAAGCCCAAAAAAAAAGCATATTCATTATGTAAATATTCACACACACACACACACACACACACACACACACAAAAAAAGGTAATATGTGGTTGTAGGGTGTCCATGCTAATTAATGGATCATGTCTGCTCTGGTGAGAACACAGACACCTTTGATGTCTGACTTGAGAAAAAAAAAACATCTCATTATTGGAGCTGTTTAATGTTGACTTTTGCTGATTACTTGGAATCCGTAAACAAGGAAATATTTGTCTGGAAATGTGTAGCCTTAGGTGATTTGAAGTAGTGTTTGACAGGATAAAAAAAGCAAGAGCTGAGCCGCTCTTGGTTCCCACATAATGAAACAGTTGGTGTGTATAAGAACATTTAGGCGACTCACCAATTCTACGTTGGTATTGCACATATACTGTATGTATCAATAACTTAAACAACATCCATGTCCTTCACCTATATGCAGTGCCGCCAGTCCAAGTCTCATTCTTCAGTGCATTGTTGTTCGATTCTGAACTGAATTAATCTGTTTTATTCAGCCCTCAGATAACAAACCTTTATCCCTCGATGTTTTGATCTCTACTCTAAGCAGGATTTATTTATGAACGTGCATCTGCCATGGAAGTGAAGGACCAGGGTGACCTTGTCGTGGTGATACCTGGCTCGGCTTGTTAGTTTGCTGTTTCAGCAGGCTGCCGCATTCAGAAATGATTAACCCCAGATGTGTTGATGGTGGTATAATGATATAGAAAGCGTGATGGAGATGGGGGAGCGCAGCAGAGGACCCACATCATTAAAACTCAAGCTGACATAGATGAATGGAGAGTAAAACCAATCAAGAAAATACTGCATAACTCACAATTTCCTTTAAAGGTTTTGCCTTATATTTTTGGGACTCAGTTCGTAGAGCATGGCGCTTACACTGCTAAAGGCAGTTTTGCACTTCTGATCTTCTCTATGGAAACAAAATAGACATCTCTATGGTGACTAAAGCCCAATGTTACCTTTATCTATAAATAACTAACGTATAACGTGAAAGTACTACTTTGATATGGTTTTGACAGTCTGATTGAACGGATCCTAAGTTAAGGTAAAAATATCTCAGCTTGGCAGCAATTCTGCAGTGCCAGTCTCTCCACAAAGCTCTTCTCTGAACCTAGTTAGAATTGTAGCTAAAGTAAAGTATTCCTCAAGTTCTCCATTAGGCATAGTTTACAGAGGTAGTTAATGTAAAATTTGCCTCAAGTTGCCCATAAGCAACACAATTGGTCTAAATTAGTGGGGTTAACAGATTCTAAAACCTCACAGATTCTAGTTAATTTACTAATCTCATGATTATACTGTAGTATATTGTAGGTGTTCTCTTTATTACCTCATAGTAATTATGTACCAACAAGCTATACCCTCTCCCCCTTGAGTAAACCCCAGTTAAAGTGAACTATTGCAGTCTCGTTTTGCCCCAAGCATAGAGCCTTTGTGTTGACTGCCGTTGTGTCTTTTTAACCACAATTGCACCACACTTTTCAGTGTATTTCCTGTGAAATTTATTTTTGAAAAATAGTTGTTTCATTGTTCAGTATCTAAGGCTGCTCGCTGCCTGCAGCCTTAAAGAGACAAAGTGTCAGACCACAGGACTCGGAGTGCTCAAACTCAAGCAGCAGCAGCAACAGCAACAGCAGCAGCAGCAGCAGCAGCAGTAGTGTTGTCAGCAGGAGAGTCCCCTGCCGCTCTGCTCTGTATGCTGGCTGTGTCCGCAGCCTGAGAGTGAGTGAATGGCGGTCAGAGCCCAGTATTGACTGCTCTGAGGATGTAATGGAGGACGAGGAGATGGGATTCAGGCCATCAACACTCTCCACTCTGTGGCGCCTACATCCAGCAGAACCGTTCAGGACATATATACAACTGAGGCCTTCTGTCAGCAGGATCCAAGCAGAGTGCTCACTGGGTTTTTTAGAAAAGGTCCTACCTTTAATTAGATTTCATTGATCCTGGTAGCTCTGTAATTAGTGGAACGAAATGAATGCTCTTTTTGTGTGTGTGTGTAAGTGGGGGGACGGACAGGACGGACAGGACGGGGACGGGGACGGGGGGGGGGACGTGAAAAAAGTTAAATGAAGTACTCAATTTCCATGCAAGGTTTAATGAAGTTGTCCATCCATTAGCTATACCGCTTCTCCTTTGCAGGGTCTTAGGGGAGCTGGAGCTTAACCCAGCTGACACAGGGCGAGAAGCAGGGTACACCCTGGACACGTTGCCAGTCAATCACAGGGCTGATACATAGGGACAGACATCCACACACGCACACACAGGCAATTTATAGTCACCCATTAACTTGCATGTTTTTGGACTGTGGGAGGAACTCTACACAGAAATGCCCCAGCCAGCAGGGAGATTCAAACCCGGAACTTTCTTGCTGTGAGGCGACGGCGCTAATTACTGCCCCACCGTGTCACACTTAATGAAGTAGTTTCATGTCTAAATCAGGGCACATTATTCACCTTAATACATATTTTGTGTTATAATTCAAACAGATATGTTCCGTGTTTGTTTTATTTTTAGTTTATGAGAAATGTGCTTCACGTTGTTAACCAAATATAAAGGTATGCAGATAAAATCTACAGCCAGAAGGAAATACTTTATCGCACTTAACACTTCATGATATTTATAGTTTATAACTTTATTTTGAAAGTTATAGAAAGATTTCCACTGGTAACTTTTTGAGTATATTAAGAGCGTGTGCTTGTATGTCTGAGAGTGAGTTATGCAATATGGTAGTTCCTTCAGGCTGTAGATTTAATCTGCATCCTTTTATGTTTGGTTAACAACGTGAACCACTTTTCTTTTTGTTCAGTAGTTCAGTGTAGTCAAGTTTGAATGCCTATGTTCAGCATAAGATCACGCTGTTCTCTCTTAATGGGCAATTCATCAACAAAACACACGAGAACGTGCTAAATGATATGATTTCTCAAATGCAGAGTTTAATTTTCTCGGCATCTGTACATTTAATTGAGTGGGGATGCTTCCTCCGACTCAAGGGCACATTCACTTGTTCTGCATGTGAGTGGGAGCTGGCAGCCTCCTTCTTTATAGGCGGTCTCAGGTGGGCCCTTCTCGCTTTGCTTCTTTCTTCACTTGTTCTCTTTTCTCTCCAGAAAACAAACAAAAAGGCCTTCGACAAACACAAAGAACTGTAAGAGACTGTGTCTAACCAAGACCCCTTTGGTTAAACCGGTTCGTCTCCACACAGATCATCATTTCAGACTTTTGCATTAGCTCACATCAATAAAGCTCAGCTACTGATCCTCGGATTATCTGTCTCCAATGTTTTGGGCTGGAAAACTCAGCAATTGATTATGAAATGTGCCTTATGCTGAAGTACCTTTTTCTCTCCATGGTAACAGAGATCTATTTATTTCATGGTAGCTTCATGTATATATTGTATTTCACATAAACACGAGAGCCCAATATCCTTCAGGTCTTTAGATGTACTCACGACGCAATAGAAAGTCAATAAGGCCAAGTGTTTTGTTTACCAAGAGATCAGGTTGATACTTTCATGAAGGTGATCTCCCCTCTAGTCATCTCTGACCATATTTAAAGGTCAAGGTTGAAGTTTGGTCTTGGTTCGGAAGGGACACTCATCTTTTATTATGTTATTCTCCGTGAGTGTTGTATAGCAGATTGTTTTTTATTGCTCATAAAGTAGACCGTTTTTATTTTATTTCAAAAGAAAAACTCTATACTCCCAGTGGTCTCACTGTTGTCATGCTGCCAAAAGAGAAAAGCCTTGTGTGTGTCAAATGCAAACCCTTCAGGGTCGTGTTGGTCACAGGTCTTAATATTAGCCCTGATTCTTTTTCAACCCCAGCGTGTTGTTAAAATATTACAAGAGCAACAATTAGTTCAGCTCGACAGCTAGGTAAACCTCAGTAAAATAAGACATTTCAGACGTATTTCCATTGTCAAGGTAGTAAAAAGCACATTCAAATTCAAGACAGCGGGTCTTGTGTATCACTGTGTCTAGGGATTTGTCTGTTATTTTAGGATTATGGTCTAGAGCGCCACAACAGAACACTGGCTATTCACTCTAACTGGCTTATCAATGAACCACAAGCATTTGGCTAGCAATTAAGAGGGAAGTGCCTAAATAAATGGATTCTCTTGTTTATTTTCTCTAATACGATTCTGTGTCTTTGGGTCTTTTGATGTGTCTCAAGGCTTTTTAAAAGCAACACCTAAATAAAGAGATGAGTCACAACACTACTAAATTGGGCCAGTTTGGTGTTATTATTTTTAATGCACACATTCTGCTCTCCAAGAGCATAGGTTGTTCACATACATTTCAGAAATGACAGTTGAATCCGTTCATTTGTAGTTGTATATATTTCATTTGACTTTGTATGGCTTCATTACAGTGAATCCTATCCGGTTGAACATGTAATCGTTATGGCTGGTTGTTGATGCTGATCTTCCTGGAGCTGTCTAGATGGGTTGTTGGTATCGATTCAAGTTTCCTTTTAGGAGTTCTTTAGGAACCTCTATTGATTTCACCTTGGTTGTGAACATCAGACATAGGTCTCCATGCTTCTGCCCTTAGAATGAGATTTCTTTACCTAGATGACTTGAATGATTCTAGTCAGGAAAAGAGTTATATGCTTGGCACATCTGTTTTTATTCCCGGAATAGAATGCACACATAAAGCGAAACATCACATGTGCAGCCTCCAGTCGTGCTTGAGTATGTGCTAACACCATGACATGTGATCTACCCTTATACACGGTCATACTGTTCTTCACACTTACCCATAGTTCAAAAGATTGTGGAGAGATGTTAATTATGCTCTGCTGAAAATAGAACGAGAAAATAGCGTGTAATGAGTTCTATTAAAACCCCCCCAAAAAAACTGTTATCCATTCCACTCCACAAACATAAAGTGAAAGTTGCCAACTTATTAACCATCTTTTTTTATTGGAGTTATTAATCATAGGAAGTCTGGCGTTATGATATAGCTGAGCAGTGCAGCGCTAACTGCCTCAGTGGCCTAATGTTTATTAATCAAGGGGAAAAAAAAACAAGGAGTAAAGCTTGTTGACACATTAAAAGCCTTGGAACCCTCAGTGGGCAAGGGTCGATCTGGGTGTTGAAAGATCAATGCTCTGTGCTGGGACGCTGAGTCTGCCCGGCTGCCACACTATCAGTGTACCTTCCTTCCAAATGGTCGTCTTGGGGACTGCTCTGTAGCCAATCAATAGACAGTTAATTTTACGCCACGCTCAGATCCTTTTGACAGCGGGTTTCTTCGCTCAGGCCTTCACTCGTCGGGCGAGGCTGTCGATGAGTGGGACTCCACAGGGAATGCAGGAAGCGTCTAGGCCTATAAATCTGAGAGAACAATGTCATAAAGTCAGCATATTTTTATTTTGGTATTAAAAAGTGATTGTTTTACTTCTTAATGTAAGATAGAACAATAGTTATGGCACAACGGAAGGTATTGGTTGCAGAAGCATACCGACCCAGAACATGAAATGTTTTGTTTAGTTGTTTCCCTATGACCGGAATGACAGTGTCTCACTTCCACATGTCTTTTTTTATGTCCCTAGTGAGTCCAGCCCTCGTCACGGACCACAGACACCCCCATTACGCTTCAGTTGGAGAGGACTCCGAAACGGGAAACAGCCACAGTGGATCATCTGGCACGGCTCCAACCGCCATCTTGGCCTTAGTGTTGACTTGTGTACTCAGGTTGTTGTCCGGGTAACGGCAGCACTCCCATTTGACATTGGCTTCAGATCGTGGTGTCCTGTCCTGAACTCTTTGAGGAAGACAGATATTAACGCCAGGCTTGAAGTGAAAGGGCAGATTGATGGGCGTCGTTGTCAAAATCTCCGCCTACTGTGTTTCCAATTGCGCCGCCCTGCCACACACAATGGACAGGATGCAGGGTGATTTCAACAAAGAAATCAATAGCCTTGACACATTGTGTCTAATTGGACGGACTGAAGGACACTGTTTAGAGGATACAACATATACATTGCCTGATAATAAGGGGGTGAAAGTATTACTGTACATTTATTTCTCCAGAGACTGACATCTCCAACATTAATACTGACATATTTCAGCGAAAACCACTTCCATTAATTATTCATCTCTTCCATAGAAATGGTTGTACCTTTTTATAATGTAAAAAAAAAAAGTAATATTAATTTAATTCTATTCCATTGGATAATATATTTGATGCGTAGATATATGTATATGGTAATATCCTTTAGCAAACTGCACTGTACATCATTATAGAATGGGAAACAGATTTTTTTTCTGTTCTTTGATTAATTTGTTGTACAGTGTACTGTGTGTTCTTTAAGTAATAATTCCTAAAAGTGTTTTTAAAAATTATTTGGTACTTTATTATATTATTATATTTTTAAGAATGCTCATGTGATGGTTTGGCATTATTTATAAAAACCTACAGGCAGTTACAATCCAGTAGTCATTTCCTATTATAGAGACCAAAACATCTTTAAACAGACAGCTTTGTAATAGATCAAGAAAGTTGTGGGATATCTCTGATCATTTATTGTAGAAGTTAGTTTCACATACTTCAGTGTAGATAAGATACTTGATATGCAATGAAAATGTTAGCAATTTATTTAAATATTAACTTTAACAGTAGGCATAGAAAGTTAAGAGAAAATGGTCGAACGGATCACGGATGTTTGTTCAGAAATGTCCCGCATTTGGAATTACGAAACCAGAGGCCCAGGAGAGTTTCAGCAACAGTAATGTAGCACCATGTCTGAAATCCATTTAATGGACAAATTTTTACCTACACTAGCCCCAAAAGATTAAACTGTGGTGCAGGGATGAGTTGGAGGGAGCAGTATGGGATGAAGTGGTTATGTGGAGAGAGAGAGAGAGGGGAAAAAAAACCTCACTTTCTCAGTACCTGATTAGTTTCTCAAGGAGTCTATTATCACCTTTCAAAGTCAATCCTCCTCGGTTTCACTGGGGCTGGCAAAGAAAGCGATAGCTCCTGCATTGAGTCGAAGGTTGGGCAATGAAAGCATCCATTTCCCACTACCCTGGTTTCAAATATGCTTATTTGTACTTTCACACATACATAAACTTAATATTAGAGAAAACACTGGAACCAATTAGCGTCCAATAGCTTCCACTGATTATATTTATCTGTAAATAAGGTGACAGAAAAGTACAATGCAACTGTTAGAAATGTTTGCTCATCTGTTGGTGACGTTGCTGAATAGAGTAAGAATTTACAAGGGCCTTTATTATGGATATATTTTAAAATGGCTTATCCCTGACAGTGAAGAGAAAGAATAAGGTACTAAGGAACTTGAAACAAAGAAGTTTATAGCACTGTTTTACACAACTAAGGAGTATATTGACTCGCCAAGCGCCGACTCAAGTGGCACAGCAGTGTTTTTCCATTCGCTTTGCATATTCCAATTACAATGCCAATCGATTGCTTGAATTCTCTGTTTTTTTTAAAGGACTCCTTTGAATCCCAGATTTAAAACAGCGGAGAGTTTAAACTGTTACACTTGTGCTCTTTTATCTCAGCATGCTTAAGAAAGGCTCCCCCGGGGAGCTTCTTTTGGAGATGAATATTGCTGAGCACGGATGACAGGTATACGCGTGCCTTAAGAAATTCATTTTAACAGTGTTACCTAGGGTTCTGCTTCTCCTGGAATTACCACATTGCCTCTGTCTGCTTGGACATGCGGTTAAAATAAAAACTGTTCTCAATTTGAGCAGTAGGAAAAAGAAAAAAGAAAATGGCATAGCTCGGCTGTGCCAACGGCAAAGAGTGGGTCAGGCATTGCTGTTGACTTATGCAGCATTTATATGGAGAGACATTGAGGAGGATAATCTCGGGTTTGTTTTGGAAGTGTACAATGTGACAAAAAAGTTCTCTGTGTGTCTGCCAAAGTAGGAGGGCTTTTGGCCTTGTTGCTGGTATGAAGCCAGCTTGGTCGATTCCCAGCAAAGCAAGGTTAATTCCTGGGCTTTTATTTACGACAGTGTCAGAACTCGTCCATTCATCCATTGCAGACGTCCGGCTGTCTTTGACTTGTCTTCCCTAAATCACAAATGTTTACTAATAAGATTTACTATGATAAGCGTTACCATGATTTGGTTGCCTTTTACAAAATCCAAAGTATAAGGACAGGTGCCCACTGCTCTTTCTAAGGAAGTATCCACATGAATTTGTAAAACTATAGCAGCTAAAGTAAAGTTAATACTAAAGTAGCTTTCTAAGACCTGTTTCGTAATGTTGAATGTTCCTTTACAGTATATATATCAAAGATTTTCCAATAGATTTAGATTGTGTGTAATGACATTGAGTAACTGTTAGCGATGTGTTCTTTTCCATAGCATAATATCGGCAGCCTTTTCAAACTACTAGGTAAGGTAGAAACAACAATATTTTTGCCTTCAGCGTTCAAGCTGTGTTTTTCTCTGAGGTGTGAGAAACTGAAAAACAGTGCCATTAATATTGGTCGTTCCTGCTGTCTGCCCTCCTTCGGAGCTAAGTGCCTCAATTTACCCCCGGTCATCAGACAGGAGTGCAGCGTAGGCTTCCCCAATAACGCTACTGAACCCCTCTTTCCCTTTCTCCTCCTTTTCTGCTAAGTAAAAAGGCATTTTATAGAGGAAAATTGTCCACATCTTTTTTCTATTTTCAGTTTAGCTGTAGTTTCTTTTGAATTGCAGTGGGATAATAGCACCTATAGGATTCTGAACACAATACATATATTGTTCAATACAACAATAAGAAGACCTACATGTATTTAGAAGACACAGTATGAAATGGATGACTGAAAGGAAAGCGAAGTGTGGTCATACAGTTTTGATAGATGTTTATACACATGGAAAAGGAATCTTAACATCTAGTAGATTTCTAAAGTAATTGCATTACATGTTGTGTTATACTATAGTTGTTATGTACATATAACATTAAAAACAACCAGTTACTCAACCAATTTGATACAATGTAAAATGTTCTTTTCAAGTAAAAAACTTGGAAACCTATTCTCTTCTCTCCTCAGTTTGAGGAGCTTGGCTCATTGTTTTCTGTTTTCAGACAACACTTATCCAGACAGTGCGGTCAGGCACTGTAGAATCCTCCCTGTTTGAAGATTCAAGTGGTGGTACAAGTCCTCATGCCCTCTGCTATGGGAGCCGACTAATTTGAGGTCTTTCTGTTGCGACGGTAGCAATCCCCCTAAGGGAGGGTTTTGCACTGCACTATTCTTGTCCGTAGAAAGATCAGGGAGGGTATTCTGTCTGCAATCCAGGAAAGATCTGGTGGGTAATTCTTTTTTCTTTCTTTTTTTTGTGTAAAGAAAAAAGGCTAGATAAAGAAAGGGCAATAGATTGAGTCAGTGAGTGAGACAGAGAGTGGAAAAAATGGGAGAGGGGGAATCGAGACCAAGCGAGAGAAAAGAAGAGTGAGTGGCACAGAGAGAAAGGAGGGGAATGAGAGAAAGGGAGGTATTCGTCACGGGAACAGAATAGGGAGAATCAGGCCTTTCAGGGGGAGTTAAATGGAGACCAAACCAAAGCCATGACTGTGATAAGTAATAACAATTAGCCCAGCCACTAAGAAGGACCGACAGTAAAAGGACCTGCAACAAAGTATCTACAAATCATTTGAACAGTTTTTTCATTCAAATGTTCTGATTGCCATCCCAGTGCAATAATGCCCCAACGAGTGCCACGTAAGGACTTCAGTCCTAGACATGGACAGTGAACAGTGCCGACTAGCAGAATGTGTGTGAAAGGAAATACATTTTTATTCAATGGCAATAAACTGCTTTTCATGTGATAATATTTAAGTGAATGACGTGTGAAATGTCAATTGCCTTGTCAAATACCAAACATGTTTCTCCAACATATCAAAATGCTTAAGTTTTTTTTCCCCCTACAATCTTTTTCTGCTATGACCTTGGTAAAGTGAATTACTGTATCAAAAGGAAGAGCAAAAGACTGAACAAACATCAACATCTGGACTGGCCTAAATATTGTTGTACTTGTACTGTACCCAATACAAAAGGTCATTTTATATGGAGCCTCTCCCCAAGGCAAACTTCAGAAATTCCCTTATTAGCTTATTGTCTTTTATTAGCCGGAATAGGTTTTTGAACCCATTTAATTTATTAACTCATAAGGGAGTGGAAATTGAAAACTGAGATTTAATTTTATATCAAGTCTTTATTTTCAGGGGATTCACTGTCTCCAATGCCCTCACGCTATTAGTTGTCAGGCATAAAGCAATTACACTCAGCGCTTAGATGAGACGTGTCATCAGACATCCTATTAAGTACGTCCTCTGACCTTATTATTTACAACACCCTACTTTCAGACTTAACGTTGTCTTTTCTAAAATGCTACCTTGTAAAGGGCACTTTGGGAGTTTTTTTTACATGTACTGGGCACAGAATTAAAAGCTCCCACAACACCTCTTTTACTACTATTTCTGTGCCAATACAAGGATATCCATTCACCCATCCAAGGAAAAAAGGAGCCATGTTTTTAACAAATACCAAATTGAGCTCAAAATTCAAACCTTTTCTGCCAAGTATATAACTTGTTAACTTGTAAACAAAGTAAGGCACCATGATATTAATGCCGTTTGAGTGTAGTCAAAACATCATTACAGCGTCTCAGGGCTTTAAAAAAGGAATCTACCTTCTGTTATTATACTTCACAGAATGCTTTAGGTATGGCTTTGATATCCCCAGTCTTTATGTTTTGGTTTTATTATTTAATTCAGAGTTTGGACCTTTCACATTTTGCTTAATCTATTATTGAAACATATAAATAATTGTACAGACAGAAACGTAGATTTGTAATGAATAATTCGAATTCAGCTGTGAAGCTGGTCCGTGTTATGTGTCCCCACTGAAGTTGTCATATGAATATATGTACCGTCTATATATATATATATATATATATATATATATATATATATATATATATATATATAAAAAAATGAGGTTGGAGAGGGAGAGACAACACAGAGGCTCAGACTCCCCTCTGTAG
>JAVQIZ010158098.1:0-13614 GCA_036023535.2 Galaxias brevipinnis | reverse complement strand
TTGTTTTTCACACTTAAACAAGCAAGGCTATTCTAAAGTATGATTATCAGTGTTTGTGCCTTGTTTTTTTTCTTTTTTTTCTTTTGCCACGGTTCTGTCTGATTGATCAACGTTGTTATGTTAAACACCAAGCTAAGCATTCCAGCAAGGTTCATTTCAAATGCATTAGACAAGAGCGGAACCAACGCTGTTTCAGGGGAAACACACTCTATGCTGCTTTTCCCTTCCTGTCGGGGTGTATTGACAGAGAATGATTCAAAAACAATCGGAAGGGATTAGTGACTCAAGTACACTCACAAGAATATTAAAAGAAAGCCCCGCCTTATTTCCTCCTATCAAAGCCAACTCCACTCCCACTTGCTCATACTGATAGGCTACACAAACACAAACATGTTTACAGAAACAAGTCAAGTGTAAACCCCATCATCTAACATCATCTGTGTATCTTGTTCAGTGTCGCCACGGTTTTGTTTACTGCCGAATACGCCATGGGTAATAAATCAGGCAACTCGCGTCCACATCGACATGCAGCGTACATGACGTGACAGCATACAAATCTTTACTTTGGAAGTAATTAGTTTCTGGACAGGGCCATATTGCTCCTTCCGGCGGAGAAAAGCAAAGGTTTTAAATCTGCTCCTTCAGATCAATAGCATCCTACATGGTATTTCCTCTGGCTGGGGTTCCATAAGTTTCACCATGCAGCTCATCCTCCTAAATTCAAATCCCACAAGTACTTTGAGGCTTGTGTTCTGCCGATGCAAACACATAGATGGATACAGGAATCCATCCACTCATCCTGGAGAGGGGTGCCAGGACTGATCACAATTTAAGATTTCCCAAGCGGTGTGCCGTGAGGCGTCTTCAGGTGTGCCATCAGACATCTTCAGGTGTGCCGCGAGACGTCTTCAAGTGTGCCCTCAGACGTCTTCTGGTGTGCCCTCAGACGTCTTCGGGTGTGCCATCAAACATCGTCAAGTGTGCCATCTGACATCTTCAGGTGTGCCATCAAACATCTTCAGGTGTGCCATCAGACATCTTCGGGTGTGCCATCAAACATCTTCAGGTGTGACATCAGACATCTTCAGGTGTGCCGTGAGACATCTTTGGGTGTGCCGCGAGACATCTTCAGGTGTGCCGTGAAACATCTTCAGGTGTGCCGTGGAATTTCTGGTAAAGATAAACAAATGCTTTGTATTCAGTTCTAATCGGTTTTACATCTAGGGGTGTGCGCCGCATGAAGAGAAAGGATGGTTGTGCAAGCGTGCCGTGGGTTGGGAGACGTTGCATTCCAGGTCAAAATAAAGACTGTTTCAGAGAAAAGATGAGGATTGCCATAATCGTGTTGGTGCAGATAATTCCTGAGATAAGACGACCCAAAACAGACACAGCATGCCCCCAGATCTATCCAGCTGAGGAGCAATTGCTTATGCACAGCTTCAGAGCATTCAACTTGCTGTGTGCCCGCATGGGTGAGAATGTGTGTGTATTTGAGTGTGTGTGTGTGTGTGTGTGTGTGTGTGTGTGTGTGTGTGTGCGCGCGCTAAAAAATAAACACAAAACATATCTAAACTTTGACAGCATCAGATAGAGTAAGTAAAAAAAATAGAAAGTGAGTGAGTGAGTAAAATACGGAATAAGAAAGAGAGAGAGAGAGGGGAGAGATGTTGATACTGTCTGGGCAGCACACAGGTAGCTCATCATTGTCCCCTGCTGTAGTCGACTTTCATCAGTTCTGGAACAGAGCCTGGGGCCCTCTGACACAAACTCCATCCAGAATGGATGAGGGTACCTGCTGCCTATAAACACGGCACAGCCAACCCTGGAACCTGCTTGGCTGCTCGGCTGGCTGCTCGGCTGGCTGGCAAAGCACCTTATTGTGTTTTATTTGTCTTCATTAACTCTCTGGCTCTGGTGCCCCTCTACGGGGCCTCTGAGGAGTGTATCTATTTTGTAAAGGCCAGAGCCCGTCTTCAAATGAGCACCCAACTCAGGAGAGATACTCCGTGGATAGGCCTAGGAAGCTCTGACAGGAAACATTTCAAATGTGCCTTTTTTTGGAGAAGTGTGGAAGTGTGGAAGGGAAATTTCCGTTGGCTGCTAAATGCTTCTTAATTGAACGCGTTATTGATCTTTTTGTAGAAATAGGAACGGTCATACTCACATTTATCCTTGCGCAGATTAAGGTTACCCTTTGGTCGACTCTTAAGCACTCACTAAACTTGAGAGACTGACTTGTAAACCATTCTTGAGGATTTCAGAAAAAATGCATCCTTGCCAATTTCTTTCTCTCCCTCTCTGTCAGGTACGTATTCGGTGTGCCACAGAGCAGTGTGTCCACAGGCAAAGATATGAAACGTGGTTATCCTTCAACATCTCCTCTCTCTCCTACTGTGACACGCGAGGAGGGATATGAAATATGTCGGCCTCGAGCGAAGCACCGCAAGCCGGCGCCTTTGAGGTGTGTGATTTACTATGTCTCACTTCGGGAGGATCCCAGGTCTTCCTGCGAATATGTGTTTTAAGCTGTGCCGTGCCGAAACAATGTAAAACATTGTTTTACATCGAGCTGTATCGATGGACATGGAAATATGCTGGAAAACCATCAGGCACAAAGCCAAAAAAAGTCCTGCTCCCATTTTAAATGAAGCTAATATCTTCAAAGTGGCTCTCTATCTTCTCCAAACCTCAAAAAGTTAGATTCAAACCCCATGAAGTAATCAGTTGGCTCGATCCCAGACTGCGTGTGTCTGCGTTTGTGCGTATGTGTGTGTGTGTCCGTGTGTCAGAGTGTGCGTGTGCACGTAAACGTAAGACTAACACAGACACATACAAACAGAGCGAAACTATTTTCATCGATATTGATCGCACGCTGGGAGCAGGAGGCGAGCCCGGCTGGGAGGGCTCGGAGCTCCTGGCAGGATATCATCGAAAATCCCCCACGAAGGGAGGAGGCCACTGACCGTCTGTCAGCCTGCCTCAGCTCACGGTCCGCTCATCAGTCGGGGGCTTGACCTTCAACTCCCAGCGGATGGCTTGGAAAGGGTTAGGGGGGGCCTTTGATATGGTGGTCACCCCGTCTGGCCGCGGAGACAGCAGTGTCTGATCAGAAACATCAGGCAGGTGGAGCACAGCAAGTAGATACACTGCACGTTCCATACTACTGCCAGTCTGCTCTTTTCCCAACAAACCCTTGGTTGAGCTCTGTCAGCCTATCGTCTGGTATCGGCTGTTTGCTCGGGTAGGTGAGAGAATGAGACGGATGTCTGCTCCCTGACACGGGTCCGACATCACGTCAGCCAGGGACCTCGAGATACTTGTGGCGGAGTACTGGCAAAGGCAGGCGAGCAAACAGATAAGCAAAAAACACCGCATGTAAACGTGCGGAATAATCAGTAGCACATGGCAGTTCACAGCCCCTGCACATCCGCTTTGCCAGAGGGAAGTCGTGTATCCCAGCAAGTCACCTTAAGACAACAGACTAAACATTCGACATGTTGCCGTAAACGGACCCTGACACTCTAAAGGTGGAAATACAGTGAGCACGGTTATGAGACACGCGAGGTGAGTAACTTAAGATGTCACCTTCTTCCCTACCATGTGTCCATTGTTTACGGAAGCAACGGTCTCCAGTCTAATATCTAATGCCCTCATCAGGCTATTTCCAACACCTTGGAGTGAAGCGCTCCGTTGGCTTCTCCTGTGTCTCGCATCTGATCTTTCTGCCACGCCTGGAGTGTAATAAAGCAGGCCTCGTGTCCTTGATTTTATAAAGCCTGGCCATCACTATTCAATTGGGGAATCAGCAGGGCCGCAGCGGAGGGAGAGAGAGAGAGAGAGAGGAAGGAAGGAAGGAAGGAAGGAGCAGTGGCTGACGCCTCGATTTCATTACGCTTTTTTATTTTTTATTTCATCCTTTCTTTATCTTACCCTGGGCCCAGAGCATTGGGGCTCTCCTGTCTGTACGATCGATGTGTGTTTATGTGCGCGGTGTTGATAAAGCGGAGCAGGAGGAAGGGAGGAGGGGGGGGGGGGGTTGAGAAAGGAGAAAAGGCAGACCAGAGCAGCAATCTGCCTAGGAGGCTCCCTGGTGTCTCCTACACAAACCCGGTCGGAGTAGAACCATGAGGTAAAAGAGACGTGATGGCTTTGAGGTGCCGGGCTACACTAAGGGCCCGGAGAGCTGACATAGCTGGTACTGGGGCATGGAGAAAAGGCTAGGTCAGTTATGGAGAAATAGGACCATTCCACTTCCACTGAAAGTAAGGGCGAAGGTAAGGGACCCAGTGGGTGGGTGGCCATGGATCCGTCAGTCCCAGCTATTGGGAGGGTTTGTGGGGAGACAATCTTCCCAGATGAACCAACCACCAGTGGTTCCAAATGTTTTTAATTGGACTCACTTGAAAGGAATCCTGCTGTGCTTCAAGAAGTAAGGCCTGCTCTGGTTACTGCTAAAGGAGGCTTTTACTTGACTGTGTGTGTGTGTGTGTGTGTGTATGTGTGTGTGCAGCGCATCGCGTCTAATTGCAAACACCACGGTTGTGACACCTTTCCTAGAAAACAAATCTTTTACACCTGTGTTTAGGCATATCTCTGCCCCCTACCCACCCACCCCTCCTAAGTCCGTCAGCAATATGAGACGTCAGACTCTGCCCAACGTGTCCAGAATGCTCAGCACCAGTCCTGTCAAAAGCGGAGGGGGCGGGGGTGGTAGTAGTGCTTCGACACTGACTGACACTTCGGCGAGGCAGCAGCTTGCAGAGGCTCCCCTGGAGAATTCCCGTCCCGAGATGGGTACCAGAGGACGGTGGGAGACGGAGGGCGGAGAAAAATAGAATTTTCTTCCTGCCACTCCGATCCCTGGGGAAGGCGGAGGGCGCAACGCAACATCAATTTCTTTCACATTATGTAATTTCCTTTTAACAGGGGGGAGAATTCCACTCGAGCACGATTATGAGGGGGAAATAAATAAATAATGAGGGGGGGGGGGGGAGAGAGAGAGAGAGAGAGAGAGAGAGAGAGAGAGAGCTTGGGTCCGTGCTCAACACAACGGCCAGGGAGCCTCAGGGTTGTCGCTGAAAAGGGGCCCGGAAAACACATTCCCAACCGACAGAGACCTGTCTCCGAGATGAGTATTAGGCAGCGCAGCCGTCTGAAACCATTCCGACAAGCCCAAGTGAAAAAGCGGGATGGGGGAATCAAGCAGGCATAGCAGGGTGCATAGCGGGGTACCTTGCTGTCTCACAGCAGGGGGTGGGGAGACGAGAGCCAGACGGCTGTGCCTGGGTGATTTCCCAGCAGGCTGTGCAAATGTCTCCTGCAAACGCTGAGCATGCTGGGTAATCGCGCCATCAGTGTCAGTTCGTCGTACAATTTGGACTCTTTTAATCTCTCTCATAACGTATTTCCCAAGTCCATTGTAAGCCTGAAGAACAGCGGTGTTTAAACGTCATTGCCTATTTGCTTCGTTTCCTGCAATGCAGATGGGTCTTTTATTCCTTATTTCTTTACTGCACAACGCGCCTGCCTCCAGCCCCCTGCCTCCTGCCTTCAGCCTCTAGCCTCCTGCCTCCAGCCCCCTGCCTTTAGCCTCCTGCCTCCAGCCTCCAATCTCCAGCCTCCAGCGTCCTGCCTCAAGCCTCCAATCTCCAGCCTCCAGCCTCCTGCCTTCAGCCTCCTGCCTTCAGCCTCCAGCCTCCAGCCTCCACCCTCCAGCCTTCTGCCTCAAGCCTCCTGCCTCCAGCCTCCTGCCTCCTGCCTACAGCCTCCAGCCTCCAGCCTCCTGCCTCCAGCCTCCTGCCTCCAGCCTCCTGCCTCCTGCCTCCAGCCTCCAGCCTCCTGCTTCTAGCCTCCTGCCTGTTCGTCCTCTCGGGGTGTGTGATGACACACTGTTCAAGTGTTTGCTGTGCGAGTTATTCCTTAGTTATTGAATAATTCAAGGTTAAATCTGAGTCCAAGTTTGAGACTTTAGCTGTGAAGAACGTGTTGGAAAAGCAAGCGCTCCCAGGCATTAGATATTAAAATCGGCTGGCGAAAACCGCTGACGTCTGCGGTCACCTCGGAGGTGAAAGAGAGTGTGTGTGTTGGGTGAAGTCGAAAAACACACACTGCAACGCTTAAGTATTTGATGGTGTGTCATTGTGCCTGCAGGTAAATATGCAGAGGCTGCCAGAAAGGGGGGGGTTATTATGCTCAGGCGGCCTCAATCTCGCTAATGTGATCTCGTGCTCAGGCCTCGGCTTGGCCAACCACACTGACATTTATCAACGCTGGCACATTCATTATTCATCACGGCAAATGTCAGAAACGACAGCGGCGTCAGACATGGGACGGAGGAGGGCCGTGAAGGCCTCGTGTAGCAGACGTCTCCGTATAGGGGGGAAAGACGCCTCTCACATACCCAGGGAAGATCACTTGCCAGAGGTCTATCAACAAACATTACCCAAGGTGCTTTGTGATCGTACTTGTGAGTTGTGATCCTCCATGCACGATCACCCACCTCGTCTCAAACAAGACGTAAAAATAAACTTTGCTCTCCCGGATATTCTGTCTGCTTCTGAGAGCAAAACTCTGTGAAGCGGCGCGAAGAGGCACAAGCAAACAACAAAAGCCGTCACGATGAGCGCTTCATCCAGAAGAAGGAGCCAGCACCTGGCAACAATGGAGGCCCGGAGACCACAGGGGGAGGTGACGAGACTGCTCGCTTCATTTTGGGAGGGGGTGGCTGGGGGGGGGCTGGGGGGGGGTTTGAGCCAGGAGACTGGAGAGAGAAGGGGGGGGGGCTGCTCTCGGCTCCTTTCAGTCGCCTCCACCGTCAGCATCTCGACACAGATAAGAGTCTGAGGGTGGCAGGCACAGAGATGGAGCGGGCCCAAGAGCGGGGGCAGTGAGAAAGAGATGAAAGGTAGAGATCCAGGGATAGAGGGTTAGTGGGAATGGGTGTTAGGGAATAATAGAACGGGGGGAGCGGATAAAGGACGATGGAGGATAAATTAGCATCCGTCTTACCCGCTGTGCTGTCTCGCTCAACGCTATGTGTCGCCCCCAATCCACACTTCGGTGTGAGTCGACCCAGGACACCTTACAGGCTAACTGTCACCATAATGCCCTGTTATTAGACAGCCATCTGCTGTTTCTACACCTTAGGGCTCACAAATAAACCCACTGCAATCTTTTTTGCACTCCTGCAGGCGAAAGCATGAAGCGTGAACGCTGGGATAGAAAAGTCTAATGCAGCAGTACTATAGAACTTTATTTACTTCCTGTTTGTGTATTCTTACAAGCACACATCATGTTCTGTTTCACTGACTAAATGAGTGACGTCCGTGGAGCTAATTTGATTAAGTGCACCCACATAGACACAGTGGCATGCCATTCATTTTCTTAATATCCACTTAAAATGGCACGGATGTCATGGGGTTGGTGGATTAGAATTAATCATGAGCTCCATGTACTATTCCTCTAGCCTTTGAGTGGAATGGCTGATGATACTCAACTGCCAGCAACGTCAGACAGTAAGTGGCCTTTCCTCCACGAACAGAAAGAAAATCAAAAGTCATGCCCAATAAAACTACTTAATATTCAATCGTCTCGCAGTTTCGAGTTAAATTAGCGGTTTTCGACACACATCAAAGCCACAGTTTATATAATAATAAATTTAGATGGATCATGTGACGTAACTTTAAGTAGTTTTACACCCTCTTAGTTGTAATTTTAGTTATTGCACTAGATGTGTAGTTAGCTACACTGTAGAAAAAGTGTAGACGAAAAGTTCCTGTTTCATTAGAACTTTTGTTGTCATTTGAGAATGGTGTTTTCAGCTCTCGCAATCTATTGACATCCTTTTGTTTGTTTTTCATGTTCAATTACATTATTAGTAAGTTTGTATGGCTTATTATCATGTTGAAACACATATTGCACTATGTAAATGATGTTGATACACTACGTGCCTCCATTGTGTGCTAGCTTTAGCTTTATTGCTAGCTAGCTGCAGCCTTATTGTTAGCAATCTCCAGCATCAGTATTCATTTATTTATATCTTATGCGTAACCCATAGTTATGAGAGAAGTTACTAAGTACTAATCTTTTGTACATTGTTTTTCTGTATGTTTCAGTTTCACACTGGGCTATATTAAGCCTCCCTAAATACCCACATGCCTAGTCCTTGGAGGACCTTGGTACAGTAAACAGTTTAGCTGGCTAGACTCACTGAGAGCGTGTTAAGGGAGAACAGTACAGATCATCTGCATGGACAATTTTCAACTTGCGTTAAATAGATGAGATGAAGTCAATGCAGGAGGATTATTAAACTCGAATCAAAAGCAGATATCAAAATTATTTCCTAGCCTGTAGATAGAGCCATCAGACTAGTGATGAATTATGGTGTTCAAATATTTCAGTGAGGAGACACGAGCGGTGACTGGAGGCATGTGAAAGAACAGAAAAACGGACTGAAAGGACAGCAGTGACAGGAAAGGAGGAAATGGATCGTGCAGATAAAGAGGGAAAAGAAGATGAAAATATCAGAGGGGTTTAGTGTGGTGTCAGACAGCGCAGTATAATCCTCAGTCTCGCTTGACTCTGGGCCCTCGGCACTCCTTTCTCCCTCTGCGTTCTCACTGCGCCTGTCCACCTGGGCTCACATTGTCTTCTCTCGAGGCATGCGCCGCAAACACATGCAGCTCGCATAGCAATCAAGGTCACCCATCGTCGTCAGGACATCGCACAGGATGAGGAACGCTGAGAGGCCCGACCGCTTATGCCTGTGCACTGCAAAGGGAAGACACGCCAGCCGTGTTCCATTCATTTGATTCACTCCCATGAAAAGGAATAGTAAACTGTTGAAAGGGCTTTTTGTTTCGACACAGTACTTTCCAATGCTCACACGTCAGACACAGTGACTAAGGAACAATGCAACTTGATGACTGTGCAGTCGTTCTCCCACAAATAGCTTGTTCCTAACTAGAGCAGAAGGGAAGGCATGCATAAAGTGCAAGCTTGACAAACAACCCTTTCAGAGTGCCTTGCACTGATTGGTCATTGTGTGGTCCCTTGGCCTTTTGCTGTAAGTCTGGAGTTCAAACGTAATGCCACTGGGAAAACAGAGAGGGAAGTCAATGAATAATCCCTATCTGGTGACTGTTACAGTGGTCTTTTTTAGTCCTAACGAAATACTAATTGTCAATCCACCTTTTAAGTAAGGAAAATGCATCAGCCATGTGGCTTAAACTAAATGCAGCATCGAGATCCATTCAATCACAGGAGCCCAATTAAATTGTAAGAATTACTTTTCGTTTCAGGTTTCACTTAGATGCACTCAAACTAGTGTGCACATTGTTCTTCTTTTACTGAGTTATTAATTCAAAAACTATCAGCCAATCTTTCTCTGCAGATATCTCTGTGCTTTTTATTTCTTCTTATTCTTCTGGTCAGTCAGCAGATTGTTTGGAGGGAATCTAATTATGAAACCACCTCTTGATCTCTGCTATATTCTATTTTAATATTTAATCAATTTCTTCTCTTGACTCTCTACTCTGTTTCTCTCGAAAAGGGATCTTTTCATTTGAGAATCCATCAACATGTATGAGTAGCAACATGGCTGCCGTGAGGATGTTTTTATAATCGAGGACAAGAGGAACAGGCGCCTAAAAACCAGTCAAGGAAGAAATCATTTTTCCCCCCTGTATTTGTTTAATCTCTCTGTTGTTTCTCCGCCGACCGAGACGGCATCAACCTCATTGCCCTCTCTCTTTTCATGGTGCCCGGAGAGGAACACAAGGTATTCATCATCCCTCCCATTTGTCTCTGTTTGGTGGCTTTGTTTTTCTGCCCCGAAATGTCACCGATCCATTTCATTTGGAATGAACTTTTGCTGCATCCCAGGGAGCTATTAAAAACACAACACCTTGAGAACTATCGGCGTGACTGAGGGGCTCTCGCAAGACGGCGTCTCGAAGGGCTACAGCATCTACCACGTGATCATCAATCCCCATTTTGTCACTGGGCGTATAATTCCCTTTTGTTTGTTCATTTAACGCTTCTTAGCTTTAACAACGCTGATGGTGTGGGGATAGGTGGGAGATGGTTTAAGTCATGTAAGAAGGTAAATAGAAAAGGGAAAGCCTTTCCCATGCACTCAAAGGAGCTGGAGAAGGATGGCGGTGAGTAATTGGTCCTTTGTGGTGCTGTTGAAATGAATCTCTTTTTGTTACGATCAAAGACAACATAGATGCTAAAAAACAAGCTTTTCCCCCCTGTGAGCTGCATGAAATCTCTGATCAAAGATAACCCCCCACTACACCTGGCATCCCAATGTTCCATCAGTCCACTTCAGAGTCTCAGGGGCCAAAACAAAAGTCCACGCAACAAAAGGTGAAAAAAACACACCTCCGTTCCTCAATTAGACCAATTTGTTGTATAAGTGAGGCAGTATAAAAGAACTTGCCGAGTCAAAGACTTTTCTACACCGCATTCTCCTGAGACTAACAGGGTTACAACCCTCAAAGCCACGCATAGTTGAGTTTAACCACACGGGCACACATCACAAAAGACACCAGCTACATTTCCTTTACACAACAGCTGGAAGAGCTTTTTTTTCATGCACCAAACAATACATACAGTTCAGTGCCCATGAGTCCACCGGCACCAGGACCGGGTCCAATTATGTTGCCTTAACCCAGAGGTAGAAAGGTGTGGAGAGGAACATAGGGCTGGGGCCCTTGCGGGTCGCAGTGCTACGGCCCTTATCGGCTGGGAAGAGGATTTCGCCACGAAGCAATTACTGCCGGCATGGAACGAATGGCTTTAGACCAAGGCTTAAGGAAGATAAGGATCACATTACACAACAGACATGGCCCTGCCAAAACACCTGCCGCGTCTCCGAACTCTGGCACGCCGCGGGCTAAGCTGCTTCGCTTTGTGTGTGATAGTGCTTTCAAACCAGATATCCCCAAAGCCCGATGAGGAGTGGCTCTGCCGCCAGCTGTGCGTCGATGCATCCCAAACACAACCGCGTGCCCATCAGCTTCTTGCCGCAACCTTCACACATTGCGAATAAGCGATGAAGGGTGCCGTGCCGTTTTTCCCTCGCCTGCTGGCTAGTGCTGACTGGGCCACTCGATCTCAGCCACATCTGAATCCATCTACAGGGTGAACCTACAGGAGACCGTTTCACACGCTGCTTTCCATACCACTCTCACAGTGTCCACTAGAGGGCATCAGAAGAGGTGGTGGAGGTGTGTCAGAGTGTTGGCGTGTAATCCAAATAATGGACGGCAAAATGCAACCTGCCTAACTGAATTCCAAATGCATCAGTGAAACGCTCCTGTTATCAGTTCAACGCGATGAACTGGAGACAGCAGAGCGTGTAAGCCCAGAGGAGATCAACACTGTGGACGGCTGGCGGCAACAATGGCCACTTCATAAGGCCTAGTACTGCAAAGGGGATACACGCCAGCCATATTCAGTTCATTTGATTAATTTGACTAATCAAGAGTGGGCTTCAGGGGTTCTTATAGAATCCACAAATCATTTGATAATTGAATGAGTTGTGTAGAGAAATTAAAACTGGTGCCCTCACTCACAGAAGCATACGCATACACACACACACACACACACACACACACAAAAACACACATACCACGGGGACTTTGATTTTGTGTTGTGGTGTAACAGGATGTCTCCTGTCATGAGAGTGAAGAAAACCTCACATCACCCTGCACACTGTGCCATTGGTGTAGGTACTAAAGCCTCCAGAATGACAGCACATACGTTTTGCAGGCCTCCCGGGGACATATATCAATGGTAAAACACAGGAGTGACACACATGATTACTCGCTCCATGTAGGGGGAGCTGATTCCATTATCTGATTTCATTAGTGATGGGAATCAGGCAAGTAAGGGCCACGGGGTAAAGATAGTTTGAAGCGGAAATGACTAAATGCCAAGCAATGACTGCACGACTAAAACAAGGATACGATTGAAAAAAATGCGCAGTTCATAAAGATGGAATATTTTTGTGTGCAAGTGTGATTGTGAAGAAGAAAGTGAGAGAGATAGAGAGCGGGAGAAAAAGAGAGATGGAGAGACACAGACAAACACATTCTATAAATCCATCTCTATGACAGAACCAATTATTATCAGAGTAAAATGATGAAATACAGTGCAACGATAAAACAAAGTTGTTTGGGCAACCTGTAAACCAAAGATTTGTCGATGTACCGTCAGACCTGAGCCCACAATGATCTATCCATGGTGCTGAACAATCACAGTTAACCAGGAGCTGACACATTATGCATCAGTTATTTTTGCCTTTTTATGAAATCCACATCCAACAAGCACTTTATACTTTTGATAAAACATGTTTTTAATACGTAGCAGCTCAATAACAAGTGAGCTAAATACCACGACAACGACACAGCTACACGTTCAATGCATACGCCTCCACAAACCAGGACATCATTAAAAAAAAGTTCAAAAATGCGTAGAACGCGATTTTAACATAGCTTGGCTAGTTTCAAGATATCTTACGAAATTGGGTCATTATTTGAGAAACTCTAATAACGCAAATTTGTAATAATAATTTGAACTAACTTCAACTCATCGGAGGAATACAAAATAGCTAGTATAGCATAGAAATACACGCACATATTCCATAGCTACTCACACAAAAACTCCAAAGAGCAGAACTCGGATGCCAATCTCCAAAGCCAGTGCACGCACGTTTTTCCTTCGGTCCGGGGGGGACATATTCATGGTGTCTCAAAAACAATCCTTCAGGCAGAATAATTTTAACGGAACACGCTGGCCAGTTCGGAGTGACTTTGTAATCCACCTGGCGATAAGGGTTCTTCTATATCTCGCGTCTCCAGAGTCACTGCACCTTATCCAGTCGTTCCGTGCGCCTCCGCGGTGACACGGTCACCTATTACAGATTTTCCAAACCACCCCGGCTTCTACCGACACCACCGTCGTTGCTCCACCGTCTCAACCATTAGGTTGTTTTTTTTTCTAATGTAGCGTAATTCTGCTGACAGCTGAACCTTTATAGCAATTTGGTCTACTTCTTCTGTTCATTGAATTGCACAATTAGGCTGGAGACGAAGGAGCAATGGACACACACCCAATCGGAGAAGAATTAAGGAAGAAACTCATATGGGGAAAAGCAGAGGAATGGACGGAGGTAGAGAGTGGAGCAGGAAAGATGATGCTGAATGGCACGAAGTGAGTGCACGGAGTGGAACAAATCGGCGAACCTCTCTCTCTCTCTCTCTCTCCCTCTCTCTCGTCCCCTCTCTCTCTCTCTCTCTCTCTCTCTCTCTCTCTCTGTCTCAAACCCCCCCCCCACACACACACACCACTATCAACATGTCCCACCATCCTTCCATATGTTTGACTACTCTACTGTTGTCAACTCAAAAGTTGTCCACTTGATTTTATCCAAGTAAGTGCTGCACAGAGCAGTCCAAGTTATACAGTAAAGAGACAAAGGCGAAGATAAGGGTCCCAATATTTTAGACCGTATTACCACAGGATTCATATAATATATGAATATTATGACCTCCCTCTCTCTCTCTCTCTCTCTCTCTCTCTCTCTCTCTCGCTCTCTCTCTCTCT
>JAVQIZ010158094.1:5000-16448 GCA_036023535.2 Galaxias brevipinnis | reverse complement strand
CCCCCCCCCCCCCCCCCCCCCCCCCCCCCCCCCCCCCCCCCCCCCCCCCCCCCCCCCCCCCCCCCCCCCCCGGTCCTCTGGCCCCTACGGAGATAGAGAAGGGGCCCGGGCACTGGGACACGTCAACGGCCCGTTGTTATGCAACGCAGCACTTGGGACATGGGAAAGGGAGGGCGAGAGTGTGCTGCTTTTTAAGTCTGACTTTCGTCGTGTCGCAAGACGTTTTGGTGTCACGTCTCAGGCTGATATCACAGTACAGGTGGAGTATCGCTGCGGGTGAGTGGTTTTGTGGCTGCTTGTTTCACTCTGCCGTTGGCCTCCGTGTTTATGTAAGTGTCCTGAGCGCCGCTAAGTCAGCGTTTTCATTTCTAGGTCGTTTTTTCACTGAGCCTTTTAATGGTTCTGTATACAAGATGCTGCTTTGTCTAGTGGCCGTAGGGGTATTCCATGAGATTAGACGGGGCAGAGCAGATTCATATACACATCTCCTCGGTTGATAACATAAGGCCGTCAGATGTAAAAAACACTTGAAAGATAAAGGCTCCTACTGTTGGAAACTCTTATCAAAAAGAACAAGAGGCAGCAGTTAACCCTGTCTGCAGGTCAGGAAGTGTGCGTGCGTTTTCCTGTGTGTGTGTGTGTGTATCGAGTGCCTGCAGGTACACACGGTTGCTCGAGCCATTTGGTCTTCCGATGTAAATAGGCCACTTGTGTTCTGCGGCGCTCCCGGCACATTCCTCTACAGTAGAGGACCGGACTGAATGGAGGTGGGAGTCCTGGCGGAGCCCAAAGATCCCACACTCATTAACCCTGCTGTGCTCTGTGCTGTGCTGTGCTCTCTCTGTCTCTTTCTCTCTCTCTCTTTCTCTCTCTCTCTGTCTCTCTCTCTCTCTCTGTCTGCTCTCTCTTTCTCTCCTTCTCTCTCTCCCCCTCTCTCGTCAACCATTAAACTGTGGACTCTGGACATCACCGGCCCGGCCTCCCGGTGAGAGCCTCTGCTGGACTCGGGGCAGGGCGCTGGGCTCTGGGCTTTTGAAGTGTGGTGTGATGAGAGTGGCCGAAAACGTGGCGTCCTACCCCCAGGGGCCTCCACGGGGAGCGGGCACAGCGTCCCCCCTTTGGAGGGGCCTCGTCGTCTCGGACCCTGTCTCAGCACCCCCCCTCCCCGAATGAGAGACTTCACTGTAGTTACACTAGCCATGCAGGTTGTTGTTGTCATTCTGCAGGCTGTTCTTCCTATGCTGGGGCTGGGGCTCTGGCTCACACACTCTCTGGTTCCCGCCCGCGGTCTCAGGAGGAAGTCGGGGCCGTAAACGACTGTTTTTATTTCACACCTCACACGCACCCATTCACACCCCCACCTTTCACCTCCATGCTTCCTGCTCCCCCGGCTCACTGTACTGTCTCTGCTGTGTGTGTGTGTGTGTGTGTGTGTGTGAGAGAGAGCCTGTTTGTAGTCAGATAACTGCTAATCATTAGGGGAGTGTCATTGTAACCTAGCTGAAATCCCACACTGACCTAGCCAGCCATGCAGCTCTTTGCTCTGGGCTTTGCAGAGACAGAGACAGCCTTTGTGGCCGTGGCACAGCATAGAGGGTGAACTGTGTGACAGGTCCTTGTTAGGAGGACAGGTGTAGCAGGGGGCCGGTGTGGTGGTCCGACCCCAGGTAGGGGGCCCCCCAACTGGGCCTGGGCGTACCGGTCCCGCCCCCCCTGCCCCTCTGATGGGGCTGGGTGAGCAGAGGAATGGGGTGTGGGCGACTACCACCCCCCACCCCCCGCTGGCGCTCCTCCACAGAACATGATGACACCACCTACGGGAAGAGAGATTAGAGAGGGTGGGGGGGAGGCTCTGATTTCACTAGCCTTACATCACAACCCCCCCCATCTCTCTCTCTCTCTCTTTCTGTCTCTCTCTCTCTGTCTCTCTCTTTCTATCTCTCTCTCTCTCTGTCTCTCTCTTTCTATCTCTCTCTCTCTCTGTCTCTCTCTCTCTCTTTCTCTCTCTCTCTCTCTCTCTCTCTCTCTGTCTCTCTCTCTCTCTCTCTCTGTCTCTCTCTCTCTCTTTTCATGGGATATCTGATACCCTCCAGCTGCAAAGGCTCAAGCAAGGCTTCTCCTAACACCAGAGCTCCTTGCTCCTCTCCTCCCTCTCCCTTCCTCTTCACCTCTCTCTCCCTCTCTCCCCCCTTCTGTCGCTCTTCCTTTCACTCTCACTAACTCAATCTCTTACTCTCATTCTCTCTCTCCCTCTTTTCCCTCTCCCTGTCGCTTTCATTTTCCCCAAAAGGTTTTTTTAATTAGTTCCAGCTCAAGACTCCTCGAGATCGATTTCGGGAATTAGCGGCCCCCGCTTTCCCGCCGGAATCTGGCATCCATGTCATGCAGAAACATCCCTGTGCGAGTTGGCTTGGCGCTCCGAGGATCTGAAACCAGCTGGAAAAGAGGCAAATGGGAACCCCCCTCCCTCTCCCAAAATAAATTACCTGGGTTCTCACTGGAGGCAGATAGGATTTAGATCTGGCTCGCTGAATCGATTCTGTCATTTATTGGAACGTAAAAGCCTATTTTTCAGCTCTTTTTTTTTTTCTTTTCACTTTTTTTTTCTTTTCACTTTTTCGGTCAGTTTCCTGTTCTCTGCTTAGTGTAAGGGACATTTTGGCAACACATCAGTAAACAAGTGAATGTATGACAGCTTGTTGTCAAGACTTTTTTTTGGTGTGGGTTGTTGTAGTCACCATGTCACTTTGAATTGGTCACCTGTACACTGTGTGCCACTGTTAGGCCTAAATGGCCCCACCCTCCACTGTCCTCCACGGGTCAGTACCTACAGCCGGAGCCCACTGCCGCCCAGCCCTAATCCTGCTGCCAGCGGGTCACCAACGGCCAAAACCTGGCCACCGGCACTCGTCTGTTTAAAGATGAGATTGTTCGGTTACATAAACAACACCAAACCGATCTCCCTCTCATGGCTGAGCACACACACACACACACACACACACACACACACACACACACACACACACACCAATCAGTGGGTGAAAAACGATCCCCTTGAGAAAAGTAGTGGAGTGGCACCCAGTGAAAGCCGAGTGGAGATCGTGTTAAGCAGAGTGTGAAACCGCTCGCTTCAAAAGAGAAAATCTGATAAATCCAATGCTTCTAAAGTTTCCCCATTATGCCCCTCAATGTTCTGCTTGTGTTCAGCGAGCGCTGGCCCGGGGCCAGCCAATAGGCCCTGTGGTCCAGTCCCTCCAGGATGAATGGCTGGTCTCACATCAGAGACGAGGAGAAAGAGAGCGTGGCTTTTGGGTCCAGAAAAGAACATGCCATACTAAAGCTGCACTAATGCTGTTCAATCAGCAGCTCTGTGAGGTTAGCAGACTGACTGGGGCTCCTTACTGCCAGACTCCAGACTCCGCTTTGACGCCTTCCCACTCCAAAGGGAAAATCAATCTGGGCCCCTCAGCCACAGTGGTGTGTGTGTGTGTGTGGGTGTGTGGGGGTGTGTGTGTGTGTGTGTGTGTGTTTGAGAGAGAGAAGGAGAAAGCGGGGTGTTAGTAGAGTTGTTTAAGGTGTCCCCGTCCCCCTCCCTACTTCTGTCCTTACCCCCCCTTCAGTCCGTAACGCTTGTGTTTTGGTAGCGGGGTCTGGATGACGTTTGAAGTCGTTGGTGTTACTGGGGGTGTCAGCTGTGCCGAGAGGTGGCCCCCAAACACACACGCCATCTCAGGCTTTGATGCCAGGACAACTGGGGGCCGCTAAAGACCACCGCCACGCCACTACTGTTTGTCCTCCTGTCTGAGGTGTGTGTCCTCTCACTCACACACTTCCTCTGTTCTCTCCGAGCTCCAAACCGTGTGTGTGTGTGTGTGTGTGTGTGTGTGTGTGTGTGTGTGTGTGTGTGTGTGTGTGTGTGTGTGTGTGTGTGTGTGTTTCCGCTTCCTGTGGGTTGTTGTAGTGGTCAGTGATAGGTTGGCTGCCAGGTCCGAGGGGAGAGAACACACACGCTGGCCTGGAGCCACACATCCTTTCTCATCTCTCAGCTGGGCTTCGGGCCCCTTTGGCCCCCTGTCGTTGGAGGGCCCCTGTCAGGGCACAGCGAGACGACACGGGGCCAAATGTACATTTATGATTGTGATCAGCAGTGCATCGCTCTCTTCTCTTGTTCATGTGATCACTGCTAGTTTTTTTTTTCTCTCTCAGGGACGGAGGCACGTTAATTCAAAGTTTAGTTTAGCCTGAGGCAGGATTCACCATCCAGCTGAAGACAATACAGCCACCCCCAGCACAGTGGCCTGCTCACGTATGGAGAGCAGCTTGTTCTCAGCCGTTTTTTAAAGCTGTCGAGACACGTAGGTTGTTAATGAAACAAGGCCTCAATGGAAACAAGGCTTTCCTCTGGGCGCTAGTTCTGTGACTGAGCGTCGATCTGACCGGGGTTCTCTCTCTCTGTCTGTCTCTCTCTCTCTCTCTCTCTCTCTGTGTTGTGTTGTGTCGTCTCCAGAAGAGGCAGGCGTGGCCGTGTCCCCCCCCGTGGCCCTGGACCAGGGCGTGGGCCTGCTGTGCCGGCTGTTCCAGCGGTGGGCTCAGGTGTCGGCGGGCGTCCTCACGCTGGCAGAGTGGCTGCTGGGCGAGGCCGAGGACGGGGCAGCGGGCAGCGTGGAGCAGGCCAGCCTGGTAAGAGACCGGACCCCTCGTCAGACCCAACGCTCAAAATCAACACACTCACCATCAATATATGTATGACCGTCATAAATATGGCTGAAATTACTCAACTCTTGTCATTCCATTGTAAATGAGTGGTATATGTTATGAATAGGCAACAATAACTTATATTATATAACTTGTATAACTTAAATATTCAGGGTTCTGCCAACAATATCTTGGGTACTTTGTAATGCCTTGTTCACGTAAGCCTCCCCTGTGTGTAGGACGAGGAGGACTTCCTGTTTGAGAAGGGGGATTTGAACCTGTGGGCCGAGCCCGTCCAGTGGGTGAAGACGCTCCACAGACACCTGGGGGTCCTCCTGCAGAACCAGGACCACCAGCCGGCACCGGACCAGACCCAGCTCCTCAGACTGCGTGCCCAGGCCCAGGCCCAGGTCCTGCACTCGGCTCGGGCCCTGGAAGGCCTCCCAGCCCTGCCTCAGTTCTCCTGCACCATGGAGCACGCCCGCCTGGCCGTCCGGCACCAGAGGGCCACACTGGCTCTGGATGTCCTGGAGAAGCTGAGGTAGACCCAGAGGTGAGGGACACCGACTGACCAGGAGGATAGCTGAAGACGGACTTTAGAATTCAGGAATGGACCCTGTAAAAGGCTGGAGGGAAAAACTCTCCTTCCCACAAGCCTCTGGTACATTGGTGCACATAAAGGGAGAGTTAAGCCAGTGGACTCCACAAGACAATCTAACAAGACCCAGTCTTTAGTCAATAGACTCCATTCAATTTGTAGTCTGTCAAAGGGCTGGTCTACCAGCTGTCACTCTGAAGGATAGAGAGATGTGTGATGGTCTGCCACTATGGAAGAGCTCTTAGGAATGTGAGTGAGTCCTACACACACTGGGTGTGTGCTTCAGATACCCACAGGTGTGTTGTAGTTTTAACTATGACTTTTCTCTTACTGACGTTTTTACCCTAAACCCATTTGATTTGTTTTTACTATTGTACGTGAGCTTGCTTCCTTTTGTGCTTTTGTTTTTGGTAAATAAAGTTGCTTGTTCATTTTGACTTGGTGGAATAGTGCCTGATTACCGGAATGAAAAATAGTGAGCGGTGTGCGTATGGTGACATCCCCTGTCCTCCTGAAACAGCAGAACAGGACCTTGAACCAAAGTGTGTAGACATATCTTCATCGAGCCTGCATGTGGACAGAAACACAGAGCGCACTGTTCTCTTATTGGTTGTGTGTGTGTGTCACATGATGAATGTATACATCGATTTACTGGCCAAAAGCAGAACGCGTACACACACACACACACACACACACACACACACACACACACACACACACACACACACACGAACTCGACGGCTAGCGAACAGCACACCAGAGGGCATGGAGCCGTGTCAAAGCGACACCACCCCAGTAGCTGGAGGGGGCTTGCTGGTACAGTGAGGGAGACGTATGACTCAAGGCATGGGGCTGTGAAAGCATTCATCCGCCCTAGACGCCAGCCTTGTGTGGTTGTTCATTCAAATGTATCTGTCCTGCACTGTTTATTTATAAGAGGTGTTGTTTTCGTTTAGTTTTTAATTTACTACAGACCTCTTCCCATTGAACCGGGTTTAATACTTCCCCTCCGTTTCCCGGGTTACGCAATTAGTATGGTACAATAGCCCAGTGTCCTGTGTGTGTGTGTGTATATGAGTGTGTGCGCCCGCGCGCTGGTGTGTGCCCACTTGTGTGCCTGCCACCCTCTCAGACAGCTGGTGCTGCTCTAGTAGCAATGTTCCCACTTACTGTAAACGTGATGTAATGTTTTGGACCGCCTCAACGTCCCCCCAGTAAAAACAGGGCTGTGTGACAGGAGACTGGGCTCTGCGGAGTAGGCCATGTTCAAGGGATTTCTCAAGCTATGAGTCCTTAACATTAAACCTTCTATCATGAGCTCCCGCTGAAAAAAGAACCAGGCCGCCCCGGCACTAATTTTAGGGTTAGTAGTAGCAGATTCCAAGCTCTTATGTCACTTGTTTTTCTCCTGTTGCTATTTTTCTTTATATACTGTGTGTGTGTGTGTTAATACTACTACACTCACATTTCCCTAGCTGAATTACTTGAATGACTAAATAATTCATTTGCAATGGGTAGGAAAAAAAGAACGTATTTAAAAACAAATGTGCCACCCTATTTTATGATATGGCCCCATGAAAAGGAGCTGATGGTTACTGGTGTCGCCTTAACCGGCAGTTTATAGTGATCTGTTCTGCACAGCATGTTTTATGCTCTCAACCAACATATCCGCCTTGTCACTAAACATAGTGCGCTGTGCTTTTCTTCCAACGCTGAAATCTTTCCACTCTTTCTGTAAACTTGGCACGGCCTCAATAGTTAAGAATAGTTTGGCTTGTTTGTTGCTTTGAGTACTTCATACACTAGAGGTATTTTGCAGTCATCGTATTGCCTAGACTTGTTATTTCCCTCTGTATATGAGTTATGTTCATTGGGAGAGTAAGGAATGTATGGTATCACAATTTAACATGAAAAAATGTTTTGGGTGGTCGGCGAACCTTGCCTTTAACTCAGCAGGTGGCGCTGTAGACTGCAAAATACATTTCAGGTTTAGCTCTGATGGGGGCAGTGTTGCACTGCTTTTATTACCTGCCAACTTAACGCTCTGAGATTTGTATGTGTTTGGGGAAAACAGGGAGACAAGAAGAGTTTGCTAGAGCTTTTGGAATAGAGTACTCTGTATTGTTGAATTGGGTTGACCTACTACACATCGGAAAAGAATTACCGATTCAAGTAATTGGTTATGATTTGAAATTGGTAATGTGTACAATAGGTTATGTAGGCCATAAAATGGAAATAAGTTATTATAGGCAGTAGCTATGGCCTATTTTCCAGAAGTACATGTAGAATGTGTTATATAATTGATTATTTGCGTAATTACATTAGGAATCAACTGGAGTATAAGCGTTACCGCGCTTTCACGGCACTACTATGCTGAGAAGTGGAGAAGAAAGAGTTGGATTTGCTTCCATTATAACTTTTTTCTAAAACGTGAATGTGTTCAATTTTTTTTTTTTCCAGCAACTGCCATCAAACCACACACCCAAGGCAACATAAAAAAACAACTAATACAAGCTCGTTGTGATAAAATCTTTCTAACAGAGTAGGATTTCAAGGCGGAGTAAAAATAATAGGCGGTCAACCAATGATTGGACGAGTTTTGTCAAAAGGGCGTATCTTTGCAAAGTTTGTTACAACTTCAGATGGCCCCTCCCTCTCTAGCCACCACGAAGCATTTATATGCATGTGCGCACGGAAGGCAGTAGCGAAGCACTCTGGCCCAGCGCTTCTTGGGGGAAGATCTGAAAAACACAACAATACTTTCCCTCTTGTTTCTTCTCTCAGCACCACCACTTGGATTGCATATGAACTTTTGAGAACTTTAAGCTTTCCGAAACCAGTCGTGGCATTTTCTACAAAATTTACTTTGTGCCTTCAAGGATCCTGCTCTGTCCTCCATGAGAGAACTACTTCGTCAAACTTTGGAAGAAGAGATGTCTGCAACCATCTTGTCCGCCTTCTACGACATCGACATGCTATATAAGGTACTTTTATATAATTTGGTTCATCATTGATTTTCATTGTTAATGTTTGCAACTTTTAAGCCAATCAGCCATTCGGTCTAGTCAAACCTGTTGATATGCAACGTCACGCAGTTTGCGAAACGATTTACTTTCAAGTCCTGGGTAGCCAAATGGCATAACTGAAATAGTGTTTTAGTGCAATACTAATTCCTGAATTTATTTCCTTTAACAGCAAGATAAAAGCATAAACATGAACGCAATCCACATCAACAGCATGCTGGACAAGAAAGCGGTGGGGGCTCCGGTGAATACTACGAGCTCCAACAGTTGTTCTTTCACCCCGGGATTTTTCCGTAGAAACTCTACCAGCAACGTGGAGGCGATGACCAACAGTAATAAATACTCCTTGAGCTCCTACAGCAATTTAAAGGAGAATTTGCCAAGCAACAATAGTACAACTGCTCTTATGAACAAGGAGAACAAGTTTCGTGACCGTGCTTACAGCGAGAACGGAGACCGCAGCATCGACCGCAGTCAACAACTGCAAGTCCTGCAGCAGCAACAGCAAAAACAGGGCTCTCAAATCAACTCTACACGCTACAAGACCGAACTGTGCAGGCCATTCGAGGAGAACGGGGCGTGTAAATACGGGGAAAAGTGCCAGTTTGCTCATGGCTATCACGAGCTGAGGAGTTTGTCCCGCCACCCCAAGTACAAAACCGAGCCATGCCGCACCTTCCACACGATCGGGTTTTGCCCATACGGTCCCCGCTGTCATTTTATCCACAATGCAGAGGAGCGCAGGTCTCCAAGCAACGCCAACATGCAAGGGGAGCCCAAATCACCGCGCGATCTGTGCGGCTATGGACAAAGGGACATCGTGCCACAGCAATCCGGGTACAACCAGAGAGACAGGCCAAAACTTCACCACAGCCTTAGTTTCTCTGGCTTCTCAACTCACCACGGACTCGAGTCCCCGCTGCTCGAGAGCCCTACGTCACGCACCCCTCCGCCTCACTCCTCCACCTCCTCCTGCTCGCCTAGCTTCTACGAGGACGTGCTGTCTTCCAACTCCATGTCTTGTGTGAACAGTGCCTTCTCCTATCCCGGGCAGGACCTAAAAGCCTTACTGGCCCCTCTGGCCGTGCACGCTCAGAGTCAGAACGCCTATAACCAGTCCAACGGTGCCTACTACGGAAACCTTCAAGCCAGCATGTGCCCCCCTTCTCCCACCTATAACATGAGCCACTTGCAGTCGCAGCGCCGCCTGAATGAGTCGCCAGTGTTTGAGCCTCCCCCCAGCCCTCCTGAGTCCCTGTCCGACCGGGAGAGCTATGCCAGCGGGTCGCTCAGCTCCTCTGGGAGCCTCAGTGGCTCGGAGTCACCCAGTCTGGATGCAGGGAGACGTTTGCCAATCTTCAGCAGGCTGTCGATTTCAGATGACTAGATCATCGTCTTTTTTTTTTTTTTTTACACGTACAAAAAACATGTTTTTTTCAACGGATGAAATGTATCCTTGACCTGGCATTAGTTGTTCCTGTATGTAAAGAAAACTGTACAAAGTAGGTAACAGAAGGCATTCCATCAGTGACTTTGCCTAATGCTATTGGGCTGCGGATGAGTAGCGCTCCCTGGTCATATGTCAGGCAAGCCACACTTTCCTGGGATAGATGTGTAACAAGACTTGACAAGAGACTCTAGCGGTTTCAGATTTCCTCCATCCTGCCAAGAATATGCCTTGACACAAAGTAACACGTTTTGGTATTTTCAAAGTTTGTCGTTTTTATTCTTCTGTAAGCTTCAACTTCCATTCCAGAACTTTATTCTGTTTTGCAGCGCCACTCAGTGGTTTGTTAGCTTAGTCTAGTTTGTTGCTTGGTTTAAAGCACTCTTGAGTTTGGTTTTGTTTGGGGAAATCTGCTGATGGTTGAATTTATATTTTTTTAGCTGTTTTGAGTGATTACATAGCGGTGCATAACTGCCTATGGACTATTTAACTTATTTATTATCTTGTGAAAAGTATAGGCTACATAGGTAAATTTGTGTCCATACTGTATTTATCAAGTATGATGAAGCAATAGATCTATATTCTTTTATGTTTAAATTATGATCGCCATTATTAATCTGCATAAAGTGGAGTGTATGTTCTTTTCACAGTAATATATATATTTTGTTTTTTGGTCTCCTTTTTTGTAACTTCACTTCGTTATTTTTATTGTAAATGAGTAAAAAAAAAAAAAATCTTAATTTAAAAGAACGTATGTGATATTTATTTCATTAATTTTGTTTACGTTTATTAAACAGTTTGCGTGATTGCGGTTTGTTCTGAGGTTGCTTGTCAGAGGAAGGTGTTTTTCTTTTTTTGAGAATCCCTATTTAGATGTTTCTGTAGAATGTATAAACAATTTGGTTGTATAGACCGTCCAAACACGAGCTCGCCTTAAATTGTTTTCCTCTAGATCAGACTTCAGTGACAAAGAACCCAAGTAAATAAATTAACCAAAAAAGTATTTTTATTCCTTTTTTTTTATTCCTTTTTTGTTTTTTTCTTTCTTCCTCTTTCTGTTTGCGCGAGGTCACACTGAGATTCCAGCCACGTGCTAAAGAATGTAGCAATCCGTTGGGCCCCAGTATTATTGTGTAGTGCCTGTGGGGCTCACTCTCAAGATGAACCAAATCTAGTATTTTCCTACATGCTATCTTTTTACACGGTTGAACTGAATGTAGTGTTGAATCTGAATTACTTTTTGGAAGGTTGTTACCACTTTTCATACACTCGCTGGAATAACAACAACCTGAACCGTTGAGTCTAGTCCCCCATTTCTCCACTTTAGATTTTCTTTACTTAACTTTGAGATTTGACATTTTTTAGTCTGGGTCTTCTGAACAGAACTTGCTGGACGGGGGAGCTGAATAAGTTATGTTTGTACATAGTAGGTACAGGGGATGCGCACTATGTACTTTGACTACTTTTATCAGAAGTAAAGCTTTTTGAATGTAACAAAAAACGGACAAAAAGACAACACGAGTTGTAATATACTTATTCTTTGGGGAGTCGGTTCACTACAAATTGAGTGTGAGACTGTTAACTTTGTACTGTACATTTTTTTGTAGTTCTCCCAATAAAATCATTTTGAAAAAGACTGCAGGTCTGGCATGACTTCTTTTCAAATGTACAGTATTCTTCAGAGG
>JAVQIZ010158076.1:0-15568 GCA_036023535.2 Galaxias brevipinnis | reverse complement strand
GCCGCGGCCCAAGTGCGGGGCGCACGCCGCGGGCCCCGGGCCCTTTTCGGTCCCATGGTGGCTTCCCCCCCCCCCCTTAAAATTTTCCCCCCCCCCCCCCCATCCTCTCCTATAATAAGTCAGTGTTTCGCCCTTGAGACCCCTCTCGAGTCTTTTCACCGTGTAGAACACAGGCCAGCCTTCCTCTTCCCTCCACTCTGTCCTCTCCTCAGTCTTCAAAATGATGGCCGCCCCCCCTTCGCCCTTTCCATCCCTATCCTGCCCACAGTAATGATTAAAAGGAAAGAGCAAAGTCCACTCTCAGAATTTGATGTTAAAAATAGGTATAATATAAAAAGCACACAGGAGTGGGTCAGCAGAGACTTTTCCATTTGGTGACTGGAAAACAGTGTTCAGTGATGAACAATGGCAGAGCAGAAGGGGGAGAGGGAGAGAGAGAGAACAGGGGGCTGATTGCACGGAGGAAGAAACATTTCTGATAGGGTTGTTTGGAGTTCAAGAGTCAGGCCGTAATTGCAAAATCATGGAACCCAAAAAACCCCAATAGTCCAACCTTTCCTTTACCTCTGTTGGTCTTCTTACATTAACTTTTTTTCTTCTCATCATTTCCCAGTGATGCAGCTAGGCAGTCACTGAACGCTCCCCTACATCTCCTTTGCAGTGACTTTCTCCCCCTCAGTTTTCTAGAACTCTCCAGGTGAGGTGGTAAGTCAGTGCCGCTTTCCCGACACCGTCCCGTCGGCTCCCTCCCCCAGGTCACAGGTGAAGTGGATTATCTTAGTGTTAGCGCTGCTAGCTTCAGGCCTGCTCTCCACTCACCCTGGGTTGTCCCACTGTGCTGGGTTAACGCACAGCACGGAACATCGCTAAGCTAATTCCCACGACAACAGATCATGGTTACAGGTAATCTGCCACCGCCGCGAAGCTAATCCAATAAGGCCCCGGGTCTGCCATCGCAGAGGGAACTGGACTTTACAACTGCACACACTCATGCACGCGCGCACGCACGCACGCGCTCCGGGGTTCACTCTTTCACTGCCTCCTATACAGAAACCCCAAGTAAGACCAAACTGCAGAGACAAAAGAGAGGCAGAAGTGAGGGAATAAAGAGAGAAAGTCACCATTCAATACCTCCTCCCACTCCAACCCTGTGATTAAGAGATTGGCACTACCGGGTAAGGGGAGGAACACCAGAACAGGTTCGAGGAAAGCCGTGATAAAAGTGAGTAGTCACCCGCACAAACTGTACAGTCGACACGCACACTTTTCCAGACTCTCGCACACCAGATACATACACTTCATGAATTTCAGAGAAACAGGCGTGAGCGTGAGACCTCTTCAAGTCAAAGATCAGATTTCAATCCTCGCCGCTCTCCTCACGGCTGACTGGAGGTCAGGGCTGAAGGGGGCCGGCCGTGTCACTCGGGTTACTGGCTCAGGCAATGGCTGGTACATTGGGCCGAGCCAGACGCTCCCTCCAACATTTCCTGAACCGTATGGAAAAGCACACGTTGCCCCTACTTTTCTATTCAGGTCAGATGGAGGAAAGACTTCACAGGGAGTGCTCGGGTTTTGTAAGGACAGGAGGAGGAAGATATTGCCTAGGCTAATGCCCTATATGCCACTTGTGTAACGTTAGGAGCTGTCGTGAAACCGATACTTCGAAAGACGTAGACTTTAGCATTGAGTTAGCCGAAGGAAAAGTCTTACTTCCCTGTAGGGTGGGTGAAGTGATCATCTTATCAACTAACATCCACAGTGATTCACTGTGTCCCGCCACGGCAAGATCTTTGGCGCCACACGGAAGCCCTACAATTTTTAATACAAATGCAGTCTCCAATCCATTTTCCTTTTAGATTATCTAAGCCCTCCTCTGTCTAGATACGCTTACAAGCTTTGCTGTCTCTCCCATTCAAATGTCTACGTGTAGCCCTGCACAATGAATGTGCCAATGGTGCAAAACTCACAATACGTGTGTCAGTGGACGTTGGGGATGTCAGAGTGGCACCTGCGCCATGCCCATATTTATCAGCAGCGGAGGAGAGTTTTTAAAATAGATTTATTTATGTGCCTTAACGTTAGCGTGAGTTAGCATCATTTTGTTTATAATCTTTAATCATTTTCACAACAAGGCCACACGATCATAAAATAAAATACGTTCAATCTATTTCAATGAATAGTGTCCACACATTGAACACATGCTCCTGAAATCTCCAGTCTCCACTCTAAGCCCCGCCCCCAGGCACACCCACCAGACCCACAGCGCCTCACCAACAGCTTACTTCCACAGAATTCACCGTCTAGCCTGTACATTAGGGGCCTATGACCAAGCTGGAACTCAACTAACAGGATTAAAATTTACACTAACATTTGAAATATAATGCACCTGTAGAATCTGCCATTTTAGGGTAAGCTGGGATATTTTTGCTTTAATATTTATACATCTTATGTCCTCAGAAAAAAGGTAATTCTTTAATGATGCTTTATTTTTAAGCGTGGAGCAGCTCAAACAGTGTTACTCCATGGGAGTAACCTTGAGTCAAAGCTACAACATAGCCACTGCATCTGATAAACAATATGTTTCATCTCAGCAAACAACAACTCCCATGTTACACTTTTAACTTATTAGCTCTGGCACATCAATAGTGTGAGCATATACGGGGTTCCATCATTAAGACTCTTTTGTAAATAACAAACATTCTCCCCCCAACATTTTTTTTTCATAATTTGGTTAAACGGTTACTCCAACAACTAACTTCTGCATTTAAAGTTCCACAGCTAAAGTTGTCAAAACAAGAAGTAACTAAGAAAAATTTGAACTTTTGCACCAATCGAATTATTTTTGCTCCTTGTGTGGTTTGCTGGTCAAATCAATGTGAGCCGAAGCGTTTTCACGAAGACTGAAAAACCTTAACTGCATCTCCTGTTTTTCACTGTCCCTTTAGAAGCGTGCACATTACAGAATACCATACAGCGTTGGAAATGCATGTGAAGCATGATGGTAAGGAGACAATACCATGAGCTCATTAAAGATGGGGGGGGGTATAGAGAAAAGAGCCAGTCCTCTTTGAGAGAGAGGTCACCCCTCTCCAGGGAGAATGGTTCAGGACCGCGTATGCATTAGCTTTTAGCAGGATGGATTAAGTCAAGTTAGAGTGCGCATCCCTAACTCGGAGCCCCTTCTCACAACCCCCCCCCACCCCTCCTTCCATTCAGAATAAAAAGTATCCGAAAATTCGACACAACGCCACCTCATCGCATCATATTCCCAAAGGGGGTGTGTGGGGGGGTGGAGAACAATAGAGTTGGGGACATGGGTCTTTCACTCTCCTCATCTCTCCATGCACTCTCCCTTTCTCTCTGCCTCACTCACTGGCCTCTGCAGCCCGACAGCCTTCCCTCTCTCTCCCCCTCTACTCGCCCGGCTGGCAGAAAGCTGCTTTGTTGCCATAGCATCAACTCCCACTTTTGATACTGTCATTTCAAGTAGGATATGGTAGCCTTGATACAATATGTTCCCCATTTCCATTAAAATAGTTGTCGGAGAGGATGCTGTAGAGTTTGGATTACACTTGACTGTGGCTGACAAGCCCCTCCCCCCCCAACACCGGTTTTATTAATGACCAAAAGCTCCCCCAACCAACCCCAAATGGAAGAGAGAAAGAAAGAGAGAAAGGAAAGCTATAGTAGTGGAGAGGAGGAGAAGGGGGGTGGAGGAGAGAGAGAGAGAGAGAGAGAGAGAGAGAGGGCTCTCTCTAAGAGGCCTTTTTATGTGCTCCTGTCCATAAACAAAGTGAGATCCCAAACCCACTCTCATGTGGGTGCTCTCCCTCTCTGAAGGGGGAGATGGAGCCTACCACGGACAAGTCTAATGTTGAACCCCCTCCTCCCCTGTTTGTCGAGTTCAAAAACAAACACAGTACTCAGAGTGAGAGAGCGAGCGAGAGAGAGAGAGAGAGAGAGAGAGAGAGGGGGGAAAGTCCTCTCCAACTCACATCAAACTGAGACACCATTAGGACAGTGCAGAACAAGGCGTGCGCATTCAGGACACGGACAAACAGTGAAGGAACAAACAGGGGGAAAAAATCGAATAAGCTAAAAAGCTTCTTTGTCGTTAAAAGACTTAGTTGTAATTCCAGTAACAGACCAAGGCTGTCAGAAAAAAATACTTCCAAAGTTTATGCAAGGTCAACATTCCATTGTGTTAGGCCAAGCCATCTGATGGTAAACTAGTCATAAAGGCCTGTCTTGAGAGGAAAGACATTTTGTACATAAAATATCAACTGCAAAATCATTTTTATTAGGTTATTACCAAATCTGGACAAAAAAAAAAAACACTTCAATGGCATTTGTCTTATGACCAAAGCCTAACTTCAACTCTCTTTGAAATCGGTCATGTGACTAAACCAGAGACCATCAGATTCATGACCATATCCCCACCCTAAAATTCTAGTACACCAATCAAATATTACAATCTTGAACACTGAGGCGTACACAGAACCTGGAATGCCTTTTGGTATGACGCGAAACAAAGGCATCAGCTCTCAACATAAACCAGCAAAGGTGACAGACCTTGTGCGGGGGACTACCCTCCACACACACACAGACAGCCCTCCAGCTGCAAAGGGGAGGGACATGCGACTGTGCGTAGGTGTCATCTCAGCCAAGGTGAACACCCTGTGAACTAGGCCACCGACTGCACACGTAAGGCGGTGGATGGACAGGGTGAGGAAGCCAGGGGAAGGCTGGCCAGGAGACAGGTCGGGGGGGTTGAAGGGGTGGCTTTGTGCCCTCCCCTGGTAGTTTGGGGTGAAGGTGGGGGGGTGGGAGAGAGAAACCCGTCCTGCTCTCCACCCCCTGGCCCCATTATTTCTTCTCTCCTCTCAATGAAGGGATTAGGCCGACTCTCTCAGTGCGGCCTGACGGGCTCTCACTGGGTTTGGGACGGGGCACGGGGGGGGGTGGGGGGTGGCCAGCAGCAGGAATGGGGGGCAGGGACCCAGAGTCAAGTGATCTATAACGATTTCATGGCATAATTACAAAAGAAAAATCTGATCAGGTTCCAAATATTGTAAAAAGGAGGGGGGGTAAGCTTCTAGCATTCCAGGCACTGAGACACTGGTTCCACGCCTTTGAGAGTCGGGAGTAAAAACGGCTCTAAAGAACGGAGAAGAAAGGGAGGAGAGAGAAGCGAAGCAAAGTTGACACCACGCTTGTTGTGAAGGGAGAGATGCTGCTCGTCTTCGGGGCTCTTATGCAAAGCAGGGTCACAGAGGGCTACGAGGCGCACAATAATGCTGATTACACGCATATGCTAATTATTACACGCTAATCAAGTACAGTAGCCTTATATTCAGCGCTAATGCCTGGAGACGGCTTCTCTTTTCGCTCCAGCTTCTTAAGGGTACGGGGGAAGAGATAACTATAGGGCCGCTCTCCACGCTAAATTCGCCAGGCTAACCATGGGGGACGTCAGTCAATATGGATGACAACCAAGAAAGAGCCAAGACAATCAGATAAGGTACAGAGGTGCTGGGATGACTGTGAGACAGCAGATACCTCTCCATATATAGCCTGCAAATGTTTCAAACTCAATTACGTCAATAATGTGCAAACACTTTCCCAACAATTACAAAAGTAAGTTATGGACGTGATCTCCTTTGTTTGTCTAAATTGTCTACGTTACGTTTTTACAGTGAGTATGGGACACTATACTGCTCTAGCCTATTGTTGACTTATTTATGCAATAAAGTCGTCGAACGTTCTGCTCAAACATGTACAGCAAAAAGAGGGCATTGTATACTTACAACATTAAATTCAATAAAGTACCTGTGTTTAAAAAAAAAAATTTGAAAAAAAAGACTCCTCGGACTTGGAAAAGTTGACACAAATGAGGATGAAAATTTTAACAATTGCTTAGGTTGTACTACTACTAAATCTTAAACTCAAACATTAACAAACAGTAATACTCTACAAACAGTGTTTCTTTTTGGCAGCCTAACTAAACATTAACTGGCTCAGTTTAGACAGTGAGCCAAGTGTCTCAGCCAACCTTAGCCACTCTCAGTAGATGAACAGGAAACCATGAGACTATTGTCATGTCCTACCCTACAGCACCCCTCCCACGCAAACCAGGAAGGAAAGCAATAAATAAGCTAGCTGGGCCTGCAACATCCTGTCTGTAGTTCCAGAAAAGCTCACCAACTGTTCTATTACCCTAACTGTTCCAAGACACTTTCCTCACTAGTACTATGACTAATAAAAGCAGGTAAGTAAACCGATATCCACCAAAAAACTTAAACCAAAAAAATACATCAATTAATAAAGGTTCAGAGCACTCATATACTGACGTGCAAGAGGATCAACTTCAGTTATGGCTTAGAGATACTACAACTACTCGTTATATTGGGTTAAACATATACTACTGAGCTTATCACCATTAAGTGACAAATTACATTATCAGTCCTCTACCCCCAGGACAGGGGACGGGCAGTGGCTGGAAAGAATGCAATAAAGCTTAGAACTGTTACTTTTAAACCAGTATGTAACCTTATACAATCTTTAACATTAATTGAACAGATGAACAGTCCAATTGTTTTCAATGCTTTTCCCCACTTTTATTACGTTTTAGCGTACTACTAGCAACGAACAACTATCTTAAGTTGACTGGCATTTCACCAAGATAAAAGTTCCACAAGCCCTACTAGAAAAAGGCCAAGCAGTAGCTAGATAACGTACTTTAGTTTAAAGTGAATTCGAACAGTGAAAAAGTTGACGTTGCGTTGGCTAGTGTGTAGCTACCTGACTAACTGGCTTGCTAGCCAGGTAGGTAAAGTGTAATATGACATTTGTCACAACACCAACGTGTGTAGTGTGTTCGCTTCTTAACGTCACTTGGCTAGTTGCAAAAGTACAATTATTTACATTAACAATAACGTTAAATACTAGCTAACGACAATTTAGCTAGCTAGCCTTTCGTTTGATTAGCAGGCAAATCATGACGTTGTAGCCAACATGTTTCTTTGCTAGTTGTAGTAATCTAGTATTCGAGTAAATGTTAGATACAGTGGTTGAAGATAAATCATGCATTTTATTTAATTTGAAGCCAATGGTATATCTTTTATTTTAACTTCGATGCCAAGTTCCTTTGGGAAATCGGAAAGGTGGCTAGCTTATGTTGCTAGTTAGCTGTCAACGTTAGCTACACCGACAAACCTCACCTTCAGTCTGATTTCATACGTGGTAAATCTGCCCCTTCCCACACCGATCGTCTCAGGATTGCTCACATCAATCTCTAAAAAATTACTTGGGGGTCCATAGGCATCATTTAGGTTTTGAGGCTTTGAGAATAGCCTCCTTGTATCAGCTATGGTATCAGCCATTTCTCCCCCACTACCGCTAGCTTGCTAGCTTGTTTAGCCTCTGCCACAACTTGTACGATTCACTTCCGATCAGCTGAGGTTCAGCTGACGTCTGGCTCTTGCTGCCTGGTTTTGTTTACGACCCATGACTGGGCGCATTTGTTTTGGATTGGTCCAAATCGTAAAGCGCTGGAAACCTTGACAAACGAGAGTTTGGTTCGATGAGTAAAACATCTAATGTGTATTAATATAGTAATAAAGTAAAACTCAAATATACAATGAGAGATGATAGATGTATGGTCCAAATTGCCTTGAAGTAATTTCAAATGCGTAAGCTGGTATATGTATTCGGTTAAGTTAGCCAATTGTATAAATACAAATGGTTTGTTTTAGTATACAGAATGAAGGGAATGATGCTTAATAGTTTTTAAACTAAGACACTGTTAAAATCTAAATGTTTTGTTTCTTTAGCCTACTGAATGGTTGTGGAGCTGGAGAATGATAAAACTATATGACAAATCAAAAAGTTTAATAAAGTTACATCATTTTGAATCAAGATGGCGACGTACTCGCTGCCTTTGGCGATTAGGTGTTCATTGAGATATTTACAGAGAGACAAGTTTCGGACTTATAATAATGTCTGGTATCTTGCCACCAGCAACTTTGTGAAAGGTTAAGACCATTGTTGTGTTTCATGTTTCCGTTGCATATTTTATAGTTTTGACATTGTACAAGGCAGCTGCAGTAATTGTATGTTTCATAACTTGGTTAGGTTAGCCAGCTTTGCACTTCTCCAGTTTGTATAACCTTCTACTAAGTTGTAGACAAAATGTGGCTTTGTTCAGGTAACTGCAGGGCACTGTAAGGTAAAATTTAATGTTTGCGTGTTTGTGTGTTGGGTGTGGGGTCCAGGTTACACAACAAGTGCAGGTAGTCCATCTCCATCACCCAGGCCACCAAATCTACCAACCACAGGTACCCATGCTTCTACAAGAACTATTGAGCATTATGACCGTCTCATTCGCTGTGGCTCTCTGGAAGAGGATTTGCAGCAAAGGGATGTTCTGCATCAGCTGAGTGTCCTGCAGAGTGCACTAAATGGTTATTCCAATGAAATCTACCTGACCCCGTCTGAGCAAATGGTAAAGCCAAAAGCAGATGATGTACAACTTCAAAAGGTATGGATAAAATTTTGCTAATTAGCTGCATAAAATAACAGTTGCAACTGTCTGCATGTGCAACTTTGTATGCAATTTTGTTGGCTACTAATGAAGGCATTGCATTGATTTTGTAAAGTGACCTTTGCCCTGTCTGGCATGCATTGTGAGCTAAATCAGGTTGCAACCTATTTTCATGTTTTTGCACAACCTTTCTGCTTTCTGGTTGTGTGTTCCTAGTTAGCTAACTATTTGCAATAAGTTACTCAACCTGATGTTCTCGACATTTGACAAAACATTAAGGTCTTATTGTGTTGCAGAATGTCCTTTGGCCTTTGAGGTTCCTCTTGATTGAAGAAGAGTGCATATTTAATTGTTATAATTAATTTCACCATTAGTTTTTTCACAGGTCAATAATGACTTTCTGCTTGCCAGTTTCATGTTTAGGTTAGTATCACATCAGTTCTGTTCATGGCTTTGTTCTAAATCTAAGCCTTTTACATTGAGGAATCTAGACTATTGCTTTTATTCTGGGCCCCCATTATTGTGCCACATATGGGGGCACTGCAGAGAATCCACTGCATCGTATCCTAGTAAGTCCACCGAGGGAGCACGGGTCAAATGAAGGGTAGGGGCCGGGGATGCGGGTGTGTGTTTGGGTGGGTGTGTTATGGGACAGTGTGGAGGTTTGTTGTTTTTAGGTCAGGGGAAGCTGTGTCTATGTGAAGGGAGTCGGGGGGTCGGCTGGCACAGACATGGGGCTCGGGAGAGATTTGGGAAAGGCAGCACGACAGGCCTCCCGCTGGGAGTGTCCCGGCACCCCTCTCCCTCTCTTACCGTCCCAGGGCAGTAATGAGGGGATCCCCATTGTCTGGGCCATTCTTGTCCATTTTGCTTTTGATTCTGGACTCTGACAAATATGGTGGTGTGAGGGTCTGTCAACGTGACCCCCTCTACTTGTTTCTCAGTCTGTCTTGCTCACAATCACACACACACTCCCCCAACTGGAATTCTTATGCAATTACACATGGTTTAAATCAGGTCATACCGTTGTCCTCCCAGTATGTCTGTTCTCTCTGTGAAAGTACCGCCATTGTCCTCCGCTGACTGACAATGCCTGTGAAGGGAGTGCACTTGACTTAATATTGACCCATTGTGGCGTGTTTTCCACTGTCATTAACAATGGCCCATTGTTAGCAAGAAGCCACCCCATTCAAGTCAGACCTTATCCAGGGTTTGGTCTTGTAGACGTCTGCCTGGTTACTAGGCCTCCTCCAGTGACAACCATGACAGTCCACAATGGCTATCCTTTCCAATCACCAATAAGGCCGTGAATAGTGGTCGATAGAGTTAAGCAAGAAGAGTTTACAACTTGTCCAACGAAATATCCCTGCTGTGTAGCCAGTTGACCTCATCTATTCGCCGATGCGCTGGCCTAAATGCTGTCCAACAGTGGGTGAGGGGTCTGAGGCTTGGCGGTGCGTTGTGAGGCGGAGGTTTTGGGGCGGGCGAACAGAGGGACGGCCCTGTCTTTCTCCACTGTGCCGTGGTAAAATTGCCGCCAGCCACTGCCGCCGACAATTACCTCGACGTGCCAGAGAGCAGCTTGGGAAGTCAGTGAGAAGTCACACGCTGTCATTCCGGTGCCGACAGGAGCGGCTTGTTGCTCTTCCAGCGTTTCACCCCAGCACCGGACAGGACGGGGACAGAGGGGGAGGGAGGGATGGCGCAGGCGGGGTGCTTTTGCTCCACTTGTGAATCAGCCATTGTCCTGAAATATGAGAGTCTGGTCCTCCATGAAGGCCAGTGGACACTCACCAATGCTGCCCTAAATTACAGGCTAAATTAGATTTACGACAATGACTGTTGGGAGCGGAGCATGAAAACGATTCCAAAACAGCTTGACTGCTAGGGCTTTGCAAACCTATTGGGGCAAACATTTTCACCAAACCAACTGGCGAGAAAAACATTATTATGAAAGCCTAAATCACAACACAATCAAGTAATTTCTCAACAAAATGTTCAGAAAACACTATTTTCCCAAGGCTTTATTAGGCTAAGGTTCTGTAACACGGAGGATTTCACCGTCTGTTTTGTGCCTCGTCGAGCTAGCAGCCTGGTCACATAGCAAACAGGGCCTTAGAAAAGCAGTCCTTTGTGATGATAACAGTCAACACAATGACTCCCCAGCATCACCTCCACACAGCAGCACAGTATCACAATTAGCCGGTGCTAAACACACTCTGTGGACAAGTCCACTCCAGGCCCTATGAAGTCCCCATCCAGTCCTCCTCGTTTTGTCTGACAAATCCCCCTATTGTTGGGCTGATGATGCTTTTCTTCCGTGGGAACCCTGGCTTGTCTTGTTGATTAGATGTCCTTTGTCTTGCGCCGCAGCAGTAGGGCTCGCCTGGGAAGAAGCCGAACCTGGTGGCTGCTCAACGCCTCGTCATACTGTAATAAAACAACGATTCCATCTTATGTGGTCATGAATATTATATGATCTCGTAACTTGATATAGGCCAATCTATAGTATCACTGTGCTGTGTTAATGCATTCGTCTGTGCCTGCTTTAAGGGGATCATCTCGGGGATTTAAGATGCATTCTACCGCATGGCATTAAAGGGTGTATCACCATGCTTTTTGGAAGTTGTTGTTTATAATGACAAGCATCCCTTAAAGGGTTGATATTGAAGTGACTTGGCCGGGGTTATAATTTCCATGTTATTTATGTTCTTTTTTTCCCAGGACTCCGAGCCCCCTCCTCCTCCACCTCCACCACCTCCACCCAGGGGCTTCTACATTCATGGAGCTGTGGGTAAGAGACACGGACCCCAGAGGACACGTTCAAGTCAAACACTTGCGTCATTCGAACAAGATTCTTTCGTAATACTATTCCCAGTGGGAAAGGGAGGAATATTCTGCTTACTATCTATGCTCAGCGTGGCATCTCTTCTGTTCTGTTGGCCCCCTCCAGGCACAGGGAAGACCATGCTCATGGACATGTTCTTCAGCCATGTGGAGAACTGCAGTAAGAAGAGAGTCCACTTTAACGGCTTCATGTTGGACATCCACAAAAGTTAGATTCTCTTTTTTTTCCCCTTTTCACTGCTTAATCTCAAATAAGTACCAGTGGTTAGCTTGCTTGACTTTCAGAAAGTTGAATGCCTCCCTACTTTGTAAATCCTTGTATTTACCTCACTCTGTTTGTCCTGAAGCAGCCCCACTAATTGTCCACTATTATGTATATGTGTGAAATTATGGCTTTAGTCTGGATGGTAAGGGGGAGGGGGCCTTGGGTTTCTGTTGCAGGTGTGCTTTAAGGCGCTGTCTGACGTTTGTGTAACGTTTAAAGGGATCCACCGGAGGAAACAAAGCCTGCCTAAACGAAGGCTAGGGAAAATGTTCACCTATGACCCCATCTCCCCGGTTGCTATGGAGATCAGCAATGAAACCTGCCTCTTGTGTTTCGACGAGTTTCAGGTGAGTGAGTGTGTTGGGTTTTGTACCTTGTGTGTTTGTCTGTAGGCTTAAGCAGATGTTATGGATACAAAATAACCCTGCATGTAAAAAGGTAAAAAAGAAGCTGGTTTGCATGTACTTTAAATTTAGTAGTACCGTGGACCCATTCTAAACGGGGGCATTAAAAAATAAATCTCCATCTTATTTACAATTTAAAATTATATTTCGCATTGCCTGCCTGTCTGCACAAATATATCGCTCCTCCACTACCACTCGTTCCAACACCAATGGTAACACCCAGTCTTCATTAACATTTCTTAATTCTTTTTAATACAAGTTCTTGATTTGCCATCATTTTTATTTCTATTCTTCATTCATTGTTTCATCTTTTTTTCCCCCTGAATTCACCTCACCCCCTTCAGAAAGTCTGAACATCACATTCAAATTCTCATTTTGGAATTTTCCCCCAACATAGTGAGAAAGCATAAGTTAGCTGGTGAATTAGGGGATCTTAACAGTTACAGGGCTGGGGCCACCTAGTGGCTGCTCATAGCCTAGCACCCCTGTCATACACTCGCACTCGCACGATCATAACAGGATAACCGGTTCTTTCCTCAAGGCTTGTCTTCATCATATTGGTGTGCGTGTGTGCGTGTGCGCGCGCGCGCGCGTGTGTGTGTGTGTGTGTGCACGCGCTCGCACGTGCTCCAAAGTTTCAGGAAATATATATATTTAATTTATTTTTTTTATTTTTTTTTAACTAGTTCTCCACCCAGTGCAGGAGCAAGTGGATTGCTTGAATCCCCATTGACAGCGACCATGCAGGCCCGTCTACTAATTTGCCATTCTCTTCCTGCTTGTAGAACGTTTGTTTAGTTGAACTAACCTCATATTACATCAACGTAGGAGAGAACCCTGTGTCCATTGTCGTGTTCCCCTGTTATCGTTTGTCCTTAAAGCATTTTCCTTTCACTGCTCTAGAACAGGACTGAAGCTTCAGAAGCTGCCCTTATTGTCTGGCAGCGAGGGGACATCTGTGGCCATCTACAGTGAAGCTCCTCACTAGTAATCCTAATGCAGGTCAAAGGTCGTGGAAAGTGCGTAGGCCCCCGTTGATCACTCTCTCCTTGCCTCGGGCGAGAATCAAGCGCGGCTCTTTTCAACTCTGCCCTTCACATTCGAAACGGCGGGAGAAACACACCGCAGACCAAACTGTAATTGATTTGTTTTGCCTGTGAAGTTGTCTTTTTTTTGTTTGTTTGTTTTTTGGTAGGTGCTCGTTTTTCTGCGAGTCAACTGTTGCTAGCGGGGGTGCCGGTGTGGGGGCTGTGGAGAGCACAACACAACAGGCCAACACGTGTGTGTTGTTTGCGATGCATAAACAAGGGGTGAGGAGGGAGGGGGGTGGGGTTGGGTTGGGGGGGTGGGGGGGTGAGGGGCTCGGTGCTCAATACCAATCAGCATCCTCCTCCACTCAGCCATGCAAATGAGGCCCTGGCTATCAGTCGCACTCTCCTGCCTCCTTAAGTGAGTGGCGCTGGGAAGCGACTGGCGGCGACAGCGGGTCAGATGGATCTTATCCTCTTAAATGCTAATGACATTTCTCCATTCTCTTCATTAGCACCACGCCATTATCAGTAATTTGTAGCCCCCCCACCCCCCCTCGCCCGCCCCACCCCAAGCCTGCTTTCCTAATGAATGCCGGCCATTGAGAAGGCCCGAGATGAAGAGCCGGAGATGAAGAGCCGGAGAGGAGCGCCGAGCGGGAAGAAGAGGCGAGTAGAAAGCGCCCCGGCGGCATTGTCCCGGGCTCCCCCAGTGTCTGCGCGGAGCTCCTGGGCGATTGCTCATAGGTTTGCGGACGTAAAGAGGTGTAAGATCAAAAGAGGCTTCATCTGGCACCCGCGGGCCTCGCCCGTAAGCCGACTGCCTCCGGGAGTAATTGGATGCTCATTTGAATATCGGCATCGGCGACGGAGGTTACGCTGTTGTTTTTGTGCGCCACAAGTGGACTGTATTAGACCCCCCCCCCCTTTCATTTGTCGTTCTCTGGGTATCCTTTCTTTTCACCCCGCCCCCCCCCGGCTCTCTTTCCTGTGCTTTCAGCAATCAATATTGCCCCTCACGAGTACACTGAGGGCACATGAATAAACAAATTCCTGTTAGAATAAAAGGTCATAATTAAATGATTCTTTTGAAATGAAAATAAAAAAACAGACGGCCGTAGGAAACAGGGAGCCCATTCAGGGGGATGTGTAGCCAAGGCGCCTTGGCTTTGTATTGATTCTCATTACACACACACACACACACACACACACACACACACACACACACGTGCGCACACCTCAATTTGATGCCTCTCCTTAGCCAAATCAAGGCTTTAGACCAGATGTTAATGGAGATTTGGCAGGGGCCACGGAGGTTACTATGCAAAAGCACAAGGCCCTCTAGGCCATGAAAAGCAGCATATGCTGGGGTATGGTTGTCACAAGTAGACGTTTTTCCGCGGGACAGAGGTAAGAGGCCAGGAGAGGAGGGGGAGGGACTGGAAGATGACGGACACACCTCTCCTCTTATCCTTGAGAACCTGCTTCACATCCAGCATTCATCCCTTTCTGTATTCACTCCCAAGTAAAATGTTTCAAGATCCGTGAGTATTATTGTTTACCGCCTTCTGTGTTTAAGCATCGCCTCGGTAAAATGAGGGACGAGGCATATTCCATTCGCTTCTCTTTGACGCCTCTGAATAAGCTCTTGACCTGTCCTGACGTGTGGCGTGTTGACGCGCTTGCCGCGCGGTTCAAGGTGACACGGTCTCCCCGTCTCTCTTCAGAGGCGCATGAAAAGAGCAGCAGAGGAGCCGGCGGGGGGGGGGGGGTTTAGCGGCCGGAGGGAACGAGCGGCAGGAAAAACAAGCGCGCCGAATCACTCCTCGAAAAGGTCGGCGCTCTTCATTCGCCAGTCAACGACAAAAGGCTCCCATCGTCGGGGCGCGCACGTCTGTGGCTCACTCGCGGCTCCGTGTAGGCTATATGATTGCAGCGGGGGGGGGGGGGGGAGAAAGAGAAAAAAAAACGAGGGCTGATGTTAATAGATTCTAACCTCCCAGGCCTTGTGTCTGGCTCAGGGACAACACACCCACACCTGTGTATGGCCGTCTGTGGAGAGCCTTTGTCTCCCATTGTAGCCCCTGTCTGTGTTCATATTGCTCCATTTATGTTATTATTTTCCTTTCGCTCTCTCCCTCTCTTTCTCTCATTCTTACAGTTTGCTCCATTAATTAGCTCAGCCTCGCCACGTTGGCTCCGGTACTTGTCCTCGACATTAAGCAGCGCCAACCTTTTGCAGTCAGTTGATGCAGCGTGTGTGTGACTAGAGTGGAGTGTGAATTGAAGCAATATGCCCTTTAAATTGAGGGGCATTCACTTTGTTTTTTTTCGGGGGGGGGGCGGGGGGGGGGTTTATAAGTGTATTAAATCGTATATGGTAGAGAGCTGTTCATAAGAGTAACTTTACATTGTTAGCTCCAATCACTTAGTATACAATAGTAACAAGTGTGCCTCTAACAATTCCTTAAGGACTTACAGC